>JAJIBD010023107.1:0-197444 GCA_021461705.1 Cryptotis parvus | reverse complement strand
TGTTGCAGGACACCTAAAAGCCTAGGCCTCTGCATCTGCCCTGGATTGCCTCCTGCAGGTCACTTCATAGATAGGGGGGGTAGTCTGAATGTGGCAGTCTTATCTGACCATGTATTCTGTACTGGCTGGTATAAATATTCTCTCATGCTACCACAATCATCGTGGGACTAGCTAGATGTTACCAGCATTTCTGCCTGGCCACGTTGAATCTCTAAGTAATTAGACCAGAGAGAAATGCTGTTTGCCTCCAAGCAAGCAAGCATGGCTCCCTGATAACTCAAAGGCAACTAAAATACAAAACTACCATGAAGTAGATGAGACTCTTGTGAAGGCTTGGAGAAATATTTAACTGGCATTAGTATTAGTCTTTGGTACAGAGACATGCCATCTCAGAAACCCCTTCTCTACCCTTTAAAGGCAATTCCAGGCAGATTTTGGCTCAAGACATTAGGTGAGGTGCTGGGAGAAATTACCTGAGGGCATTTGATCCTTCTTGCCAGGGGAAGTTACATTTAGCTTATAGCTCCTCCCAGCTCTGCTAGGAGGCTTTGAATTAGCTCTGGGTCCTTGTAAACAGCCAGATAGTCTCCTGAAGTTGCTACATTTCTATAGAGCTATTTTCCTGTTTTCATCTCTAGATAGCCCAACCCAGAATGGGCTGGGCTGGGGAGTTGGGGTGGATTTCTAGCTGTAAAATAAGCTGCAAGAAAAAAGAAGTCTCTCTTTCTTTTTTTTTTTCCCCTTTTGCCATTTCAGCTTCCCTTGGTGTTTTGCTTCTCCATCCTCTCCATTCTCTGTTGGGCCTCAACACGTGGTGGCAGCCATCTTGGCCTACACCTGACTGGGGCCTAGCTGGGAACCCAGAGTCTGGAGGTTTTCCTGCTCTTGGATTGTATATTGGAACCTGTGATAGTAAAGCCCTTTTTTAAAACTGCATTGGATTCCTGAGTCTTCATCCATTCCCCACCCGGCCGGAGGTAGAATGAAACTCGCTTCCCATCTCTGTCGGGGACCTGGGCAGAGCTCCCCCGACACTCAGTGAATAGTCCTGGCTCTACATGCAGGAATCACTCCTCCTAGCAGTACTCAGGGGAACATATGAGGTGCCAGGGATTGAACCTAGGTCAATCACATGCAAGACAAGCTTTCTACCAGTTGTACTATCACTCCAATCTCATTAACTGCAGTTTAATTAAAAAAATACCTCTAAGCTTATAAATAGTTTCAGATACTATATAAGTTCATACTATCTTTACTACATTTTTCTAGCTATTACTTTGGAAGATTTGACTTCTTCTCATTTTTCTTTGAAAAACATGTGAACTAATATTTTCTTCACTATAAGTTCAACATGACTTGGAGAATTCATATCTTCAAAAAATTAATCCTAAAGGGCAACAAAAATGGTTTCAGACTACGAAAGAGATCACTTGATCACTTGATCACTTGAATCGTGTTATTCATCAATTTGCTCGAGCAGGCACCAGTAACATTTCCATTGGACCTATCACGTTCCAAAAGTAGCCCAATGGCATCTGGTTGATTCAGGAATATGAAGAGCCTCAAAACTGTTCCTTCAGGGTCTTGACAAAGAAGTCTGACAATCTTGTAGGTGGGCGGCCTCGTGATCTTTTGACATCCGTGGGATCCAGTCGCTACAAAAGAACCTGGACATATATAAAGAGTTCAATAATTCATGGTATCATAAAGTGAAAGCTAATAATTCACTAGGAAAATTGTCATGACTTCATATGAAATATATTTTTAAAAACGTCACTGTTGGAACTAGAGCAATAGCACAGTGGGTAGGTGTTTTTAAAATCCTGGAACTCACACATTTGAATCACTGTCACTGTATCACTGTCTTCCCGTTCATCATCGATTGGATTGAGCGGGCACCAGGAACATCTCCATATGTCCTGTCTCATGCAAGTAGAGCCCAAGGGCACCTGCTTGCTCCAGGACATAAAGAGCCTCTAACCATTCCATCAGGTCATGGGAATGAGGTCTAAAATTGTTACTGGTATTTGGCATATCAAATACACACAGGTAGCTTGCCAGGCTCTGCCGTACAGGTAACATACTCTTTTAGTCATCTCTAAATCCAGCATTTATTGATGAACTATGCGGCCGCTTGCGGCGCGCAACTGGGCTGTGATAGGCTGGTCTGCTGGGTGGAGTTCTGACGAGAGGGAAGTCGGATGTGGAAAATGGAGGCCCTCATGGAGTGGGGGGTCGTCTGGTTTGTTGTGAGGCTCTGCTGGGGTGACAGGCCAGGGCTAGAAATCACCATCCCTCCCGGGTGCCTCTTGAGCCGCTGGGCACAGAGAGAGCCAGTAGCAGCTCTGCCCTATGTCTGTGAGTCATTTGAATCAGAAGGAAAATTAATTGCCCTCTCTTCCCTCTGTAGTTTATCAGTTCTGAAGCAATTTTCCCAAATCATAAATTTTACCAGGTTTTTCTAGTTCTGTAAACCTATTTTTTGTTGACTTTCTTAGCAACCTAATCTAGCCTCATACTCTCAAGTAGTATCTAAGGCCTTTAATCTTTTGGAATTTGAAACAAGGCCATCATGTAAAGAAGAAACTGGAGGAGAGAATAAAATAGAATTCAATAAAGCCATCACTAATGTAGTGTTTTAGGAAACTATGAATACTGCAAAACTATGTTCATGAATAATGAATTAGTTCCAGAGGCCCCATTCACTCTCAATGGAACAAACATCTCTGAATGCAGCAGTTATGTGTACCTAGGTCGAGAAGTCAACATGATGAACGACCTAAAACCTGAGCTGCACAGGAGGAAGAGAGCAGCATAGAATGCCTTCAAAAGCATCGAAGAAATAGCTAAAAATACAAAGAACCTCCAGCTCTGGGCACATCTCTTCAACTCCACCATTCTCCCTGCATTAATATACGCCTCAGAGACCTGGGCCCTCTGAAAGCAGGATGAGAATGCTATTCGGGTCTCCCAAAGAGGGAATCAAAAGAGCTATGCTTGGAATATCACGCCTCACTCAAGTGAGAGAAGGCATCTGGGAATCCAACCTCCATCGCTGTTCCAGAGTCAGTGGCGCTGTCTCGTTTGCCAAGGCATCGAAAATCAGATGGGCTAGACATGTAATGTGATTTGGAGACTATCGCTGGACTAGAGCCGTTAC
This sequence comes from Cryptotis parvus, assembly GCA_021461705.1. Classification (NCBI taxonomy): domain Eukaryota; kingdom Metazoa; phylum Chordata; class Mammalia; order Eulipotyphla; family Soricidae; genus Cryptotis; species Cryptotis parvus. Next base: position 194,284 of record JAJIBD010023107.1, on the reverse strand, counting down.
TGACTGTATCCCACGGGATGGCAAAAGATCATGTACCCGCCCACCTACAAATTGGTCAGACTTCTTCGTCAAGACCCTGAACAAGCGGTTTGAGGCTCTTTGTATTCCTGAAGCAAACAGATGCCATTGGGCTACACTGACACATGATAAGGTAAAATGGAAATATTACTGGCACCCGCTTGAGCAAATCAACGAAGAATGGGATGTCAAGTGATCAAGTGATCAAGTGATGAATACTGTAAGAGATTTTATAAAACCGGCATATCCAACATAAAGACAGGAGATTAAAAAAGTTAAGCACAAAATTCTAGAAATACATTGAATAAGTTGTTGATATTGCATCTTAGATAATACACTGTACACTTGAAGCACAAATGTCCTGCCGGGTCAGAGGTGCAAAGATGAGACACCAGGAACACGATGTATATACATTAATATTTTAATGATCACCAGCTGGAGGGGCAGCAGCTCTCATCTTGGCAGCTGACTGACCACAACTAACTGAACAGAGCAGATTGACCTGAGCTGACTGACTTGAGCTGACTCACCTGAGCTGACTGACCCTCTCCACAAAGACCCCAACTCTCTTATCTCATAGTCTCAAAAGGCAATATAGTTTAAAGTTTGCCTGGTTTACATTACAAAGATAGTTAACATTCATGCATAGGACTTAGGAATAATAGGAAGGAGACAACCAGGAACAAAAAACCTGCAGGGCGTGCTATCTAGGTAAGGTGAGATGAGCAAAAGAACGCATTACAGTTGCTAATGCAGCCTTCAGGACTAGCCCGTGATAGCAACACATGTCAGACAGAAGAATAAGAAAAACCTGTTTTCTGCCTAACTTTAAGCATTGTCCATTAGACTCCATCTTGGGCTAGTTATAGCCAACAAGGAAATGTGCAGAGAAATGACCTAGGATAGCCTTGTCTGTGTAACAGCAGCTTGATTAACAGTCTTACTAGGGAATTCTACATACTAACTCTATTGGGAGATAGTCTATCAGAATACCATGTGTATCTGTTAACAGGCAATATCCATCAGACCTTCCTTCGCGTATCCTTAGGTCTACCTTCTGCCAACATACACTGTGCTAAGTTCCTTGGTCTTCATGATATCAGTAAGTGGAGAAAAATAACACATACTTAGAGTTATGGTGAAAACCAAAAAACCAAACAGAATTGGAAGCAGTTAGCAAGCGGCCTCATGTCCATGTATATTAGTACATATAAATAATCTGTCTGTGTTTTTAAAATAGTTTGCAATAAAAAATTAAAATGGGTTGATGAAATGTGTGCCATTACTTAGCATTTTAATAAGCCAATTACCAGAGTTATAATTTTTTTGAAAGAACAGGTATGCCCCAGGTAAGAGATCAACATGGAAAATAAATACATGCATTTAAAATTTGATGTCTTCCAGTAAGTGGCCACCCACTGCCCTTGACTGTTTTGCAAGTCCATTAAAATCAGTAAAGGAAACAGATACTAAAAACTTGAAAGTTCTTCTGTGTTTACTTTTTTCAAGTAAAAATGCTATCTTTGACATGTAGACTTTAAAGGGTTACTCTATTAAGGATTAAACTGATCCATTAGAGGAATAGGATAGCCCTATGTTGATACTTATTTTTAAATTGTTAAATGATGAAAGTGATTTTTGTGGTTCATTTGAAACTATGAATCACAACAAAGTTAATGGAGTTTAATATAAACACCAATGAGATAATAAAACTGTAATTTGATCAAGGTATATATAACTATTTCTCAATAAAAATGTATATATGTATAACAAATGATTGTATCATTTTACTCCACGTGTTTTATTTAATTGAGTATTTTATGTACATTTCCATTTCAAAAAACTTGTTCTAGAGTATACTTTGCCTAAAAGAACGTTTTCTCCTCTGATTACTAAGATGAGATGTCATACTGTTAGCAGAGAGCATTTACAATGAAAGTTTTCATTGTAACTTGTCACCAATTTGATGTCTTCTAAAAACCCCTCAGTGTGAGCTTTAACAAACCCTGATTCCTCTTTGACACCGTTGAACAGAAGAGAAAGGTGGAGTTACATAATGCAGTCTTTTGTGTTTCTTCCTTCCCCTTACCTGCATTCTTAATGTATAATTATTGTGAAAAAAGGGTTCTTAGCTAGGAAAGAACTTCTAAGGATTTTTAAAGTGAACTCCCAAAGAAATAAAGTCCCAAGTATTCAAAAGCATTATCAAATGGAAACTCAGAAAGTGAAATGTTATTTAAATTCACTTAGCAAAATTACCAAAGAGCTAAAAGAGCTATAATAAATTCAATGGCACAAGAATTACAAACACGTGAAATAAACATTATATAGTGGATTGCAACTCCTAAAGTTTAAAATCTTTCAAACAGTATTCCAGTGCATTTGCTTTGCTTTTGTAGATATTTCATTCACTTCCCCAATACTATTTACACAAGACACATGGTTCCATCACTAATGACACTTCCTTTTTTTATTCCATATTTTAAAATCAATTACAGTGGAATGTAGCCTGGTAATAGACCTCTCTCCAAAAATAACACCACAGGGGATATCAAAAACCTTTCCTGTTTCAGATCGAAAGAAAAAAAATATGTTTATATTAACACAACTATAGTTTGCTTCCTTTCCTAGTTGCAACTAATAGCTGGGTGTCAATTAGAAAATGTCTGAAGTCTTTATTTTCAGCTGTCTCAAACAACTGCTTTTGTTTCATTCTGTTTTCAATTTCAGTCAAGTTATAAAAGCTCTAGACAGTAATTTATAATATTATAAGATCTTTGCTCCCTGACAAAGATTCATTTCTTAATGGCTTTCTTCTTCCTTAATAAATGTTTCTGACCAAAAGACTTCATATTCTTATGAATTTCAATCCTAAATATATCAATTGCACAAACTTAAAAGGGTAAAGTAATGCAGGAAACATGAATTTTTACTTCATCAAGCATTTTAGCATTTTAAGTCTTCTCTTAATTAAAGACATTGCATCAGACAACCATAATAAAATGAGCACATTTTAATCAGCAATGTTAACAAATGAATACTTAATAGCAATAAAACATAAAAAAACAGAGAACCTAGAAAGTAAATAAAACTTGTTAATTAATAATAATAAAACTAAAAAAAGTATTTTATCGCAATTTATATTTTTAAAGACTGGGCATATGTTACATTACAAAACCAAGATGAAAGAATTCACATAAATAGCATATTAAATTTCTCTATGAAATATACATATGAAAGAGGAACTAGAGTACATAATTTTAAATTACTACCTTACTAGAAAAGCGTTGAACAGAAAAAAAATTTTGTTTTAGCTTTTTTTTTTTAATTTGGTTTGCTTTTCGGCCACACTTGGCAGTGCTCAGGGGTTACTCCTGGATCTGCACTCAGGAATTACTCCTGGGGGTACTTACATAACTATATGGGATTCCTGGGATTCACCCCGATGAGCTGAGTGCAAGGTTGTGTCCTACCCACTGTACTATCTCTCCAGCCACTGAAAAGTCAGATTTACTTTCCAATAATAGTTTAGCCCGCCCCTTAACTACTCTCAAGATGGGATCTGGAGGCCTGAGAGTGATTGCCAGCAATTCTCACATTTGGGTAGCCCATTCAATCCCAGGAAACCAAAGGTGCCATGCTGCTCAGGCCAGGAACACCAGGGCCTTGTCTGAGGTGCTGGAGACCACTGGCATTGCACTTACTGGAGTCTCGAGGATTATACTGGAGATATTTGTGTGTGAAGGGTTATATGGAAGCGGGAATATGTGGTAGAGAGAACACATGACATGCACTCTAACACCTATACTGTCTTCCCCTGCTCCTCTTCATCAGTTTAAAACAATCAGATTAAAAAGTAACAGAATCAATCCAATTCCTATCAAAAGTCCTTACAGCATTCTTTATAGAAAAAGAACCAAAATTTATGAAGTCTATTAGAAACTACAGATGTTTCCAAATAACAAAAAATACTCTTGGAGGTTAAGAGGTAGCTCATCAGTATATATTAAAAAAGACAGTAATTAAACATTATGATATTGGTACTGCAACTGACACACATGGATTAGAACAGAAATGAGGGATCAAAAATGAAACCTCCGATATATGGACAGTGATTTTCCAACAATTAAGTCAAGATTTACAGTGAACAATAAGTGGTTTGGGCAAGACTGAATAAACACATGCAAAAGATTGGAGCGAGATAACTATCAAACATTGGATCTAACAATTAATCCAAATACATCAAGACTTTTGATACAAAACATAAAACATAAAACCATAAAGTACAAAGAATATATACCACATTCCTTTATAGCAGACTGAATAGATTATTTTTGAGCATATGATGCCAAGCAAGGAAAACAATGGCAAAAATAAATGAAAGAATTTTTAAAAACATACAAATAAAAACTTCTATACAGATAAATAAACTTTCATAAAACAAAAGTATCATACTGAATGGGAGAAGACATTTGCCTATAAAAGTCAATGTTCAAAATATACAAAGAACTCATAAACATAAACAAGACAATCTCAATTAAAATATAGTTATCTGGGGGTAGAGAAATAGTACAGTGAGTAGAGCATGTGTCTTGCACTCAGCTCACCTGGGTTCAATCCCAGGCATCCTATATAGTCCTGGAGTACTGCCAAGATTAATTTCTGAGTGCAGATCTGGGAATATACATGGATGGCAAATAGTCGCAGGAAAAAATGTTTATTACATTGTATTACTAAGAAAATAAAAATTAAAAATACAGAAGCTCTGATGTTATAGATAATAAGAGATGAATATCAGTTCCTGATGCATTACATTCACACTGGAAATGTTTTCATTTTTTTTTCCTTTTTTTGCTTTTTGAGTCACACCCGGCAATGCTCAGGGGTTTCTCCTGGCTGTGCACTCAGGAATTACTCCTGGCAGTGCTCAGGGGACCACCTGGGATGTCGGAGATCGAACCTGGGCGGCATGGGCCAACCGCATGCAAGGCAAATGCCCTACCCGCTGGGCTATCGCTCTGGCCCCTGGAAATGTTTTCTATACTGACATTCTTTAACCACCAGTCCACAGACAGATACCGTCTGCTGATGCAGAAGGTTGAAAACCACATTTCTACCACCTTACTTGTAACTGCCTATCTGTGAACCAATAAGCAAGACAAACACTAGTTTTTCAGCATAAAATCACTGAAGAACACTTATCTATATCACTTTATCTTCAGCTTCTTCTACTACTACCATCATTAACTAAGAGATAATGTTAGTGTAAAACTTTTCCTGATATACATGCTTTTACCAACAAGTAATCTTCAATAAAACTTTAGGAAAACCATAATAAACTCAAGAACTACACTACAGAGTGTTGATACATTTAGCAAATCTTTTTTGTCTTTGGATATAAAAAAATAATTTTTTTTCTTTTTTGGGGTCATCCAGCTGTGCTCAGGGCTTACTTTTGGCTCTGCACTCAAAAAATTACTCCTGGTTGTGTTCAGCGGACCATATGGGATGCCAGGAATAGAACCAAGGTGGGGCGAATACAAGGCATATGCCCTGCCCATTATCCTATCACTGAGTCTCCTCAAATATAATTTTTATCTCAGATTTAACACTCATTTGAAACCAATGGAGCCAAATGTGTTTGAGGATTCAGAATATCTTCATTTTTACAAATGATTTCTGTATCACACCTGTGAGATTTCATAATATCCTTAAGAAACCATATTAGTATTTCTGGTGAATAAAAGTAAACAACTTTATTACTAAATATTTTTTAAAGCCAGAAACAGTTTTATTGCAATTTTTGTATTTTCTTCTAAACAGGCACTAGTTAGTTCTGGTTTTGTACTAGGGAATTACGTATTAAAAAGGACATAGTAGCATGTAAGAATAAAGCTATAAATCAGGAAGCAAACTAACTCACAAAAAGTCTTTGTAATTTACTATGATAGGCAGTGCACGAATACAATCTAAAAGAGGAAAGGCAGGACAAACCCCCCAAGTCAATACCACAAAAGCAAACATAATATATACACAATTCAAATGTCTATAAGACTTGAAAAGGTATTTAACATCATGACCAATTAAGGAAATATGACAGCTGAAACTTACAAAACGATAAATAACACATGTTGGTGAAAATGTGGAAGAGTAAGAACTTCAATACACTTCTGAAGAAATATAAATGATATAGTTACTGTGGAAAAGCTTGATAGTTCCTCAAGCAAACACTGAATTACTATAAGATACAGAATTTTATATCTATTCATACTTTGAATGGAATTTAAAACAGCTTTTGATTTGAAAATTGAAAATTAGATACAAGAATATCCAATGCAGCATTATTCAGAATATCCAAAAGATGAAAATAATCTAGTCTCTACCAAGCATGTGAACAGATAAACACAATATAGCATATGCATACAAAGGAATACTAGTAAGCTATTTAAAAGGAATGAATAATTTATACAAATATATTTAAAAACACTGAGGCCATAAAACTCAGTGGAGTAAAGTGACATTTTAAGTAAATTAAGTCAGGATAGGGACAAATAAGTGATGACCTCTCTAATTTGTGGTATACAAAGAAATAAAACAAAGGAATAAATTACAAAATATTTGCCCTTTATTATAAAACTATTATTACCAAGCATGAGGGAATCGGATGTGGGAGGTATGAAGACTAGAACTGGAAGAATGTAAGGACATAGGTGGAGGATCTTGAATCCTTTTAGTGGTGGTGAAGTGTTCTGAATATGTACATCAAAACCATAAATGTTAACACTACTGTCAATGTACAATCTTAACAATAAATTAGACTGAGTCAAATCTGACACATAGAACAAACTGTGGATGAGTCATTTATGTGAAATACCTAGAATATGCAAATTTATCAAGGCAAAGTAAATAGGAGTTTACTAGAGATCAGTGATTGGAGTCAAATGGAAAATTATTTTTTTAATGGTTATACAGTTTCTTTGTGTAATGATAAAAAATTTTCTAGAAGCAAAAATGATGAATACATACCTTCCAAATTTAACTAAATCAAGAGAATTGTATACAGAAAATTGTAAAACTGTATGAACTATTGAACATTGAAAAACTGAACTATCTCTAAGTAAAGTTCATTAGAAGTGCAGAATTTATCAAAACAGCCAATAAGAAACAAAAACCTTAATAGACTCATGGAGAAAGAACTGAATCGGTAATCAAAATCTCCCCTCACAGAAAACTTAAGTCCAAGTAGCTTCACTGGTGAATCTAACTGAATATTTAAAAAAAGAGCCAATGTAATTCCTTCTTTTCACAAAATATCAAAAAGAAGAAAACACTCCTAAATTCATTTTACAAAATCAGCATTACCATGTAGATCAATGTCTTTATGAAAGTCATAGATTTGCAAAAACTTTGCGGAAAAATATGTTATATATAAAATAGAGAAAATGTGAAGTGAAAGAATAAAATTCATAGCAAATCCTTTGCAACTGAAATACAGATGAACAGGAAGAAAAGAATGACCAAATATGCCTGAAGATAAAAAGGACTAACACACTGAGGAACAAGAGAAAACCTAGTCGTAGAAGAATTAATAAAAGCTCTGAATCAAAGAACCAAAGTCATGTTAGGTGATTTTGATGTGAATTAGATGTCTGGGATTTCACAAATCACCAAATAGCCCACAATAAACTTCTTCCTACTTTTATACAAGAAGGAGAGGGATAGTTAATTACTGTCAAACATGTATTTAGCAAATACAACATTATCTTATTATCTACTGCTGCAGGCAAGAATTTCTGGACTCAGACTTTGAGATAAGGGTTAATCAGTGTGCAGTAAAAGGAGTGAGATTAGGCAGAGAAAAAAATGGGGCAATGTTATTTCTACAACAAAGGACTCAGTCAATCCCACAGAAACTGAGATGACCATTTATCCTGAGTTAAGGCAAGGATTCCCTTCAAAATAGGCACTGCATGGACCAATCATTTTATGGGAGCTGCTAATGCAGAAGAGTATAGCCTCAGGTGAGGGACTTCCAGTAGCTGAGGTCATTGACAGGGAGAGCCTGGGACCCATCACAAAGAGGCTTCTTTAAATTTGGGAATGAGTACTTAGTCCTGGAAGGTATTTGTACACCTTAGCATGCACTGCCTAGAATTTAGTTGTAGCAGCAGCAGTATGTGATGAAAACATGTCAGAAATGCAAATTCTCAAGGTGTGGCATAGTAATCTGTGTTTCAATAAGTCATTCAGGATATTCTGATATATATTAAATTTGAGTGCTACTAATCTATACACTATGTTATATAGCAGTCATACAGTGTGCATCCTTCTCAAAACAAGTCATGACCTAACAATGTTTAATACTGCTAGAAAACAAGAAAATTCAATCACTTTGGGTTAAAGCTATTGGTCTACTGTACAAAGCGATAATTGCAATTAACTTGTAGCAATATTTGACATGGTAATTTATGCAAGACACATATTAAGAGGGAAGGTAATTAATAAAACAATAAATCTATATCCATTGCAAAAAATCTATAAACATGAAAGAACATGCTAATAGCAAAGAAAAAAAAGGTGAACTATGAAAGCAGAGATGAAAGTTGGACAACTTTAGTCCAAGTCATCTTTGCAGGCATTTATCTTTCTCTGAGACTTCTAAATCCTCAGGTGAAAATAACAAGAGCTCAGAAAGAAAGGAGAGAATAATCTTAAGACAATTTATCTTTTTAAAGAGGAGATTTTAGTAGCCAAAGGCATATACATGTTGGGAAAAAGTCAAGGAAATTTTCCAAGTCTAAATAAACTCTAAGTGATAGATAGCACTAAGACAAATTCCAAGCAGTGAACGACAAGGTGGTGAAAATATTCTTCTTCATGGATTCTTTACGCCAAGGAATCAAAACTAAAGAAGCAGTGGTGTGGTATGCAACTAATTAGAGCATTCCAGGAAACCTTCTGAGAAAATGATAGATGAAGTATTGAATGTCCCAAGCAGTTTCAAATTTCAAGGGTGCTCTTTCTGAGTCTGATATTTGCAGTCTTAGTAATCGGAATAAAGTGTGCATCTAACTTCATCATTTCCCTCCATTCTCCAAAAGGACTTTCACAGATATCTGTAATTTGATACTCAAAAGTACTCAGACAAGCCAGTGTTATATTTGGGGAAGAGAAGGAAAGAGGAAAGGGAAGAGGAAGGGAGAAATGGGAAGAGGAGAGAGGACCTGAAAGAAGGGAGAGGAAAGGAAAGGGGATGTAGAAATATTCAAGGTTCCAAAGACTGAAAACCATGCTATTGTATATTATTTATTATCATTCTCCTGGCTTTTTATATGCTTCCAATATAATAATAATTAGATTAAAATTTATATAAATATTTTATAAACTCTTTAAAAACATTTAAGTTTATATCATGATTATTAATTATGATTATCATGTTCCAAAACTGGGAATTTTTATCCATCATCACATGATTATAAAGTGGCAAAGCAAGAATCCAGGGAAGTTTAGCTCTAAAATAAATATTCCTTCTACCGTATTTGTTCAAATAGTCTTGAATATTAACTTGAAGTAATTTTAATGCTCCCTGGGTGATTTTAACTTCAATCAGGATGGAACTATGGCTAAATTGGTGTAATATCAAAACACTTTAAATTTTGAGCAAAACACTGGAAGAAGTGTCTAAGTATAGTGAAATAAAGGAATGTTAATTAAATTTTAAAATGATAGAATGGCAACTCAAAATGAACTAAAGATTTAGATGTTAGGACTTAATCTATAAAATGCATTGAAGAAACACAAACTCTCCATGATAGTAGCTTCAGGGATGCCTTCACCACTCAACTGGCAAAATATAAAATAAAATAAAGCAAAATTAAACATGAGATTACACCAAATTGACAAGTTTTTGCACTGCAAAAGAAATTATCACTTTGAAAAAATAACAGCCAATTGAATTGAAGAAAATGTTTACATACTATCACCTGACAAAAGACTAATTTCCTACAACATATAAAAAAAGAACCAACAAAATTCTACAACAAAAAGGAACCTACCAAATAAAAAATATTGAAAACAGAACTACTATATGATTAAGAAGTTATGCCCCTAGCTATCAATCCCAAAAAATTCAAAAACAGGAAGTATATACAATATACTCAATTATCTATAAAGTATATATAATTATGCATAATCAATTATAGATAAGTAATTAATAACATATACAAATGTTCAATAATTAAGTACATATATAAATGTCCAATACAGCATTAGTTTTAATAGCTAAGATCTATAAACAACCCAGGTGTACAACAAGAGTTGAGTGAATAAATATATGTAGATGTGCTATAAATACAAAATGGAATATTCAGTTGTAAAAGATGTATGATGGAACTCTAGCAGGTCATGCTAAGCAAAACAAGTCAGAAAAATAAATACAAATAACAGATGGCCTCATTTACATATAATATATACAGAAACAAAACAAGAAATACATATAATGTTCAGTGAAAATAACCTCAGACCCTGAAAACAGATTTCAGGTTACAGTTACAATGGATAGAGTTGGATGAATAGGGGGAAATGGGCTGAAAAGTCCAGTGGACTGTTGTTGCAGTACACTGCTACCCAGAGCCTCTGCATCTTGCTTGGAGTTATCTCCTGCAGGCCACTTTATAGATAAGGGAGGGGTGGAAAACAGTTTGAATCTGTGACTTTATGTGGCAGTATATCTTACCACGTATTCTATATTAGCTGGTATAAATATTTTCTCTCATGCTACCACAATCATCATGGGACTAGGTAGATTTTTTTAAAATTTTTTATTATACTACCATGAGATATACAGTTACAAAAGTGTTCATATTTGGGCTTCAGTCATACAGTGTTCGGTACCCGTACCCATCCCTCCACCAATGCCCATTTCCCTCCACCAATGTACCAAGATTTTTCTCCCCTCCCCCAGCCTGCGTCTACGGCAGGCAATTTTTACTGCTCTCTCTCTCTCTCTCTCTCTCTCTCTCTCTCTCTCTTTCTCTCTCTCTCCTATTATTTTACACACTTACACACTGTGGCTGGCAATACCTAGTTAGAGGTTATCATATATATCCTTTTGCCTACTTCAAATGTTCAGCTCTACACTGGTATTATCAATTAAAATAATTATTAGTACACTGTTCCTTTCTCTGTATTGCCTAACCTCTGACTCCCACACATTTGTAGTCGGTTCTACCCACTGAAATCCTCCTGATCCATGTTTTGTCTGGCCTTGGATATTGGTATCATGTTATTTTTTATATCCCACAAATAAATGCAGGCATTTTATATCTGCCCATTTCACTCTGGCTAATTTCACACAGTATGATCTTCTCCATGTCCATCCATTATAGGCAAATTTCATAACTTCATTTTCCCTAACAGTTACATAGTATTCCATTGTATAGACATACCACAGTTTCTTTATCCAGTAGATTTTACCAGTATATTTACCTGGCTACATTGAATCTCTAAGTAATTAGACAAGAGAGAAATATTGTTTGCCTCTAAGAAAGAAAGCATGGCTCTATAAAAATTCTAAAGGCTAATATACAAAACAACTATGAAGTAAAGACAAGACTCTTGTGGAGGCTTGGAGAAAATATATACCTGGCTGTAGAATATCCATTGGTACAGATACATGCCCCTCCCCACTCTACATAGGACCTGTAGAGACACTTCCAAGGCAAATCTTTGCTGAAGCAATAGTAACATTTCACTGGGGCTAAATGAGGTCCTGGGAGAAGTTACCTGAGGGGATTGACCCTAACTGCTTTCCATTGTTGTGGGTGGTCTGGGCTGAAAAGTTGTAATAGCTGTAACCTTTTTTGCTCTTTTTCCTTTGCCTTTTTGCCTTCTCCTTCTTTCTCCTTTCTGTCTGCTCTCTGCCTCTCCGTTCTTTTCCCTGTTGGGTGTTAGCACGTGATGGCAGCCATCCTGACCCAATATTCTAAATCTACATGAAGCCGGGGCCCAGCCAGGAACCTAAAGTCTGGGGTTTTCCTATTGTTGGATTATATGCCGGAACAAGTGTGAGTAAAGCCTTTTGAAACTTGGCTGGACTATCCCATTTTTTTCTGTCCACCAGCTGCCAATCCCCTGTGGCAGTAGAGGATCTCTATACCCTGCTCTCAGAGATTTTGTCATGGTGCCCAGTGAACTCTGATAGACTATACACAGTGAAGTTATGTGGCCACTTTAGTGGTATGTGATGTAGTAGAAATAGATCCCTAAAGACTATCAATATTTATACTGTTGCAAACCAACAAGACACAGAAAGTAAAAAAAAAGTTACTTTAAGGAAGAATAATAAATAAATAGTAACATAAAATTGAACATTTTGCATAAATAAATGCTAACATTACTATTGATTGGTTAACTCATCCTAAATCAAGTAGCACAAGAAATCTGATAGGTACATAAGAAAGTTTACAGTATTAAAATACAAACTCTAAGTTTTTTGAGAGCCAAAATTCAACCTCATGTATTTTGACTTAAAAACTTTTGACTACATTACAGTAATTAATTTTATTATATTTTAGAACATTTGCTACATATGTAAATAAACAGTTTTGTACAAAATCAGTGCTTTAGGGTGTGACTTCTTCAAAAGGTAGTTAAATATTGATTTGCCATTCTCCTAGCATAATGACCAGAGAGTATACTTCATCAGTTTGTTGAACCAATGGCCCTAAATGCTGCCAAACAGGTCAGCAATTAATGTCTTTGCTGAGTAGTTAGTTTCCAAGATAACTACAAGGAAACGATTTTCATTGATTGAAAGCAAAACAGGAGACAATCCATTCATTCACATGAAAGCTAACTTGTCATTTGAAACTCACAAGCAACTGAACGAGCAGCTTTTTCTCAGACACCACAACTTATTTCCTCCTCTCAGCTGCCAATCTCCCTTTCACCTAGAAAATCCCCAACCCCTTTTCTTTGCTATTAAATTCCATATTAACACCTCCCAGCTGCCAAATCTGCTAGTTCTTTCCTTTGCCTACTTTCATAGTTTTTTTGATCAAGAGCAAATACTCCAACAAGCATAGAATCTTACAGTTGCATAAAATCCATAAAAGAAACAAAGCCTTGTGAAGTAGGACAGCCTATAATATTCAACTTAACCAGTCTGTTGTTTAAACATATTTTTGTCTACTGGATGCAAAATTCCACATATTCAGAGTAGTTAGAGGTTTTAGAAGTTTTACTAGTAGTGATGTCACTAAATGACAATCATCTTTTTATTCATATTGTTACATTTGAATAATTGTATTTAAGTATGTCACACCTAATGTTTTGCTTCAACTTTGTATTACTGTGATTTTTAATTAAAATTTCTATTTTTGGATGATTTCTTAATTATAAAAACAGTAATTGAATATGTCTAGAAATAGCATCATTTTGATCCCTCTACCATTCTGGATCACATGGAGGAAAAACTATTTTATTACAGAAGAATAACATAATTGAATATAAAATGCCAAGATCTGTTGAAGATATTCAGAGCCATTTGGGGAAAAAAAAGAAATGTCTGAATATAAAACATAAATAGATAATTTACCTGGTCTCTGATATAAAAAGCTTTCAGAAAGACATTTTTACATAAACTGTCTTAAACAAATTCCTCTCAAATCAACAAAAAATACACTGCATCATTTAAAAATATAAAAGAAAAAAAGACGCAGATTCCTTAACAACAAGTTTATTTTTTCTATGGCTTTCATAGAAGTTAACCCCAAAAAGGCAGATAATTAATAATTTTTTTCTAAAAGTTGAACATTCTGATTGATGACAAGTAGAAAGATGGCCATAACCAGAAAATGAGTAGAAAAGTGTAATCTGAACTATATAAAATATTTTATTTCTCAGGTTCCAGCTGATGATACAAAGTGGTCAATTATTATTGCTGACTCCACAACCCATATTGAAAGTTCTTATAGAACATCCCTGCCTTTCAAACAGGTTCTTTTCAAAGATCTTATTAACAAGACTGAAGAATGCCTTTGTCATATCAAATATGCTCAGCTGTTTACCGCATGGTGAAGTAGTGTTAGAATCATTTAAAGATGTGTCTGACATCATTAATCTATTTGACCTCTGACCTACAGATCTAAACTGTAACTATGGTGATCAAGGCTTGACCTTACAATGCTGAGAAACTTTAAAGCTCTGCAGTATTTTGGGTCACATTGTTGAGTTAGACAAAGGGGTAAAGAAGTAATGTGACAGTTTCATGGGCATTAAGGTCAGAGGGTCAATTGTGTTGAAGCTTTTTGTGATAAGAAAACTAGTTAAGATTTTAGATCAGTTAAAATTTTTACAACCAATTTGTAAGGAGTTATAAAAAGTAGAAAGAAAATAATTCATTAAACATTAAGAGAATTGTAAATAAAGGTATGATTAATGTTATATTATTCCATATATAACATTCCCTAGAATAATTTATAAATGTACTGCAATAAACCCAATGTAGCACCATTTTAAGGTCAGTACAATCACAAGTTAATAATTTCATCTGCATATACTGGCGACAGCTTTATTACTTATTTTTAAAATGATTTTTCTTCAAAGTATAGGAACATTCTTGTAAACAAATGCACAGTCATGTACTTTTTAACATCTATTACATAAACACTGGTGACAGACACATACAGCATTTATTTGCAACACATAATTCTTTGAGGAAAACCTATAATAAACACAAACCAACAAGCATGTGGTGCTAATATAACACTATATAATGCAGGCCACTATTCCTAAATGTGAGCACGCACTGTATTTTGGGGTGTTCTCACAGCATAATTATAGTAGCACATTGAACAGAAACTGTGAACCTCTATTTTCAAGATTTTGTAATGATACCAATACGAGACTAGATTTAACTTCCTCCACATACAAAACATAAAGTTTGAGGCAGTATTTTATAGATATCTGTCCAAAATTCCTGATTATTTCTATGATGATCATTGGAAGCAAATTGTTTGGTGTGTGTTTGTGTGTGTGAGAGAGATATATATATATACATATATATATATATATATATGTGTGTGTGTGTGTGTGTGTATGAGAGTATATATATACTATATATACTATTATATATATAATATACACATATGCTATTTATGTATACACAGGAGTCATGGTGGAACTCTTTAGAAAAATTACAGCATGATATTTTCCATATAAGTAAAGTAGATTCAAATAGTGCCTCAACCAACACAATTTTAAAACATACATCCTAAACAAATACTGGAGATAATTTTCATGTGGAATTACTTTTATAAATAATTAAATCCATTTTATTCTATTAATACCTGGACAAAGGTGTCATAATTCAAGAGTACTTCACCACATATATAAAAGTAAGAGGAAAATTAAACAGCTACACAGAGTAGGCCAAACATTCTATATAACCAATTGGGAGAGAGAAAAAACAAACTGCTTATTCTCTTCTTTTTTTTATTTGAAAATATATAGTCTTAGGACACAGCCCAGATCATCACCGACCCTCCGTGCAGCAGTCTTTTCCAAGTCCAGCTCAGGTATGATGATCCAGAGACTCACACACATGGCGCAGAGCTGCTACTTGCTCTCCCTGTGCCCAACTGATCACAAGGTGCCCGGTAGGGATGGCGGGTTCTAGCTCTGGCCTGCCACCCCAGCAGAGCCTTGCAAGAAGCCAGAGGAACCCCCTCACCATGAGGGCCACCATTTTCCACATCCGGACTCCCCTCCTCTCAGAGCTCCACCCAGCAGAAGAGCTGATCACAGCCGGGCTCGCACGGCCCAACTGTACAGTTCATCAATAAATACCCAAGTTTTGAGGTGACTACATGATATCCCACCCACATGGCAGAGCCTGGCAAGCTACTTGTGTCATATTTGACATGTCAAATACCAGTAACAATTATAGACCTCATTACCATGACTTGATGGAATGGTTTGAGGCTCTTTATGTTCCTGAAGTGGGCAGATACCCTTGGGCTATCTCACATGTGACAGTACATATTGAGATGTTACTGGTGCCCGCTTGAGTAAATTGATGATGTATGGGAAGTCAAGTCAAGTCATGTAGTCTTAGAAGTATTCAAGCAAAGACACCACATGCTGGTTAATTTTTCTTATTTTTCACATAAATATCTGGTAAAATGTGTATACTAGTAAATTTTCTTCAATGAGTTTAGAGTCTTTAGAAGAGCAGAGGGTCTGCTGCAATGGTGAAATATTTGAAGAATTGGAAACCTTATAAAAGATTTGAAGGCAAAATATTTAACACATAAGATTTTAAAAAATTAAATCAAAGTGTAGGCCATTATAAATGACTTTTGACAATATGCTCCCAATTGTGTTTGTGTGTGTGTGTGCCTGTGTGTGTGTGTGCATACAGCCAACAGATCCAGTGAAATCTTGTAATCAATCTTTTCTTCTGCCAGGCTATGAATTAGATGCAAATAAATCCTTAGTTCCAAATGTTTTTTGAGATTTTTTTTTAATTTTTTCGGTTAAATATTTTATTATACCACCATGAGATACACAATTACAAAGATGTTCATAAGATGTTCATATTTGTTTTTTGTTTAATATTTTATTACACCGCCATGCGATATACAATTACAAAGATGTTCATGTTTGGGTTTCTGTCACATAGTGTTCCAGCACCCATCCCTCCACCAGTGCCCACTTCCCAACACCAATGTCCCCACTTCCCTCCCCCTCCCCAGCCCGCCTCTATGGCAAATTCTTTATCTCTTCTCTCTCTCTCTTTTCTCTTCTCTTACACATTGTGGATTGCAATACATACATTCAGAGATCATCATGTATATCTTTTTTCCTATATTCAATGCTCAGTTCTAGACTGGTATTATCATATTTGACAAATATTAGCACACTGTTCCCTTCTCTGTCTTACCTAACCACTGATTCCCACATGTTTGTGGAAGATTCCACCTTTTTTTTTTTGAAAGATGCTCATGTAGAGCCTTGGTTCCACAGTGTTCCAACACGCACCCTCCGCCCAAACCCATCTCCCATCACCAATGTCCCCACCTCCCTCCCCCTCCCGCACCTCAACCACTTGGCGGGTTCTGTATGTCATTTCTTTTCTCTTTATATCTCCTTCCCAACAAACTTTCCTGCTCTTCGTTGACTGCAGTGCATTAAAAGACATTACTGTTTCACTATTTTAGTGGACCGTGCGGCCGCTTGGCGGCGCGTACCTGGGCTTGAACTGGCTTTGCTCTGTTGATCTGGTCTGAGGCCGTTTTGCAGCATCCGGACAGCAAAAATGGTGGCTAGTGTGATGGGCGAGTCTCATCCGGCTGCTTCCGGGACCCCTCAGAGGCGACGGGCCCACTCCCAAAACCCATCTGCCCTCCTCAGGGTTCCATGGTCAGCTAGGCCCGGCACCAGCCGAGCGCCAGCCTCCCCAGCCGTCCGTGAGGCCCTGTGCTGGCCCGTGGGCAGCTCGTGGGGCAGGGCCACCAGGCTCGACAAGATGGAGGGGGGGAAGGGGACGACCACGCCTCCATCTGACGACTTCCCAGTGATTCCCGCCTCTTGGAGCCGCCTACCTGGGCTCGGACTGGCTTTGCTCTGTTGATCTGGTCTGAGGCCGTTTTGCAGCGTCCGGACAGCAAAAATGGTGGCTAGTGTGATGGGCGAGTCTCATCCGGCTGCTTCGGGGACCCCTCAGAGGCGACGGGCCCACTCCCAAAACCCATCTGCCCTCCTCGGGGTTCCATGGTCAGCTAGGCCCGGCGCCAGCCGAGCGCCAGCCTCCCCAGCCGTCCGTGAGGGCCCTGTGCTGGCCCGTGGGCAGCTTGCGGGCAGGGCCAAGATGTTCATATTTGGGTTTCGGTCATATAGTGTTCCAGCACCCCCCCCCTCCAACAGCGCCCATTTCCCACCACCAATGTCCCCTATTCCCTCCTAGCCTCCCTGCCTCTATGACAGGTTCTTTATTTCTTTCTCTTTCTCTCTATCTCTTTATCTAGTTCAAAACATTTTAAAAGTTGAAGCCCAAGACATAGTACAGGGGTTAAGCTCTTGCCTTGAATGCAGTTGACCCCAACTGGAGCCCCAGCACCATATGGTCCTCAAAGCACTGCTTGAACCTCTAAGCATACAGGAACAATCTCTGAGAATGCTGGATATGGCTCCCAAACCAAAATAAATTCTTTAAACATAAGCATAGAGACATACATAGATATATCTCTTATATCCCTCTAAGAAGAGAATATATTATCAGAAACTTAAATGTCCATAAGAAATAATATATAAATAGGGGGATCCAGGAGAGCTGGAAGACAGGAGCATTGTTTGTAGAAACAGAATCAGGAACAATTTGACTATATGTTAAAATTTAATCAACTTTAACCCATTATGAACCTGGCAAGTTACCCGTGTCATACTGATATTCCAGAAACCAGTAACAATTATAGACTTCATTCCATGACCTGAAGGAATCGTGTTCCTGGAGTGAGCAGATACCCTTGGCACACTAGCATGCAGCAGGATGTATGGAGATGTTACTAGTCCCTGCTCGAGCAAATCGATGAACAATGGGAAGACAAGTGAAGTTTGACACAAGTGAACCCATTATGCCTGAAAATATGCAACTAAATTAACTAAAACAAAAATCTAAATGATTTTATATAGACATGAATCATATCTGTATAGACATCAAAATACATTTTATGGGGCTGGAGCAATAGCACAGCAGGTAGGGCATTTGCCTTGCATGTGGCTGACCCAGGTTGGATCCCCGGCATCCCATATGGTCCCCCAAGCACCAAGAGGAGTAGTTCCTGAGCCAAGAGCCAAGAGTAGCCCCTGAACACCGGTGGGTGTGACCCAAAAAGCAAAAAAAAAAATTTTTTAAATGCATTTTATTTTATGGTAACTATTTTATCCAATTCAAATCATATTTAGTCACATTGTGCTATTTTTAATAATTTGGTGCGGAATGTAATTTGATAATATTTTATTTTGTGATGTATAATATTCCTAATTAAGATTAACCAGTTGTGATTTTTAAAAAATTGAAATGCTGGAATACACTTAATTTTGTGATATGATTTGTACAAACAGTTCATTCACAACTATCTAAATTCTTTACAAACATCTGAAAGAAACCAAAAAACTGTTTTGGGGCTGGAGTAACAGTACAGTGGGTAGGGTGTTTGCCTTGTATGTGGTTGACCTGCGTTCAATCCTCAGTATCCCATATGGTCCCATGAGCACTGCCAGGAGTAACTCCGAGTGCAGAGTCAGAAGTAGTCCTTTATCATCACTGGGAGTAACCCCTCCCCCAAAATCGTTGTGCTTTAAGCCACTAAAATTCATGATATTTTATTTTGCCAGTATAGAAAACCAAAATAGTAATCAATAGAACAAGCTTTCACTAGATATTTTTGAATTTAAAAAAATAAATCAAAAAATGATTAGTGAGGAGACAACTTGACTTATAATTAGACAATGGCCTTATTTGGTATAAATGCAATAAAAACAACTTTATCTTCTATTTTTGTTTTGCTTTGGGACACACAAGCTGTACTAAGCTCAGTGATGTCTCTTGGTGGACTTAGGGGACCTTATTTAACCCGCGTATATTTCATACAGGTCAAATACTATGCCCACTGTATTCTCCTACCCCAATTTTATTATCTAGTGAAGTTATTTTAAATTTATGATAGTATAAAACATCATTGTCTTCCCGTTCATCATCGATTTGCTCAAGCGGGCACCAGTAACATCTCCATATGACCTGCCTCATGCAAGTAGAGCCCAAGGGAACCTGCTTGCTCCAGGAACATAAAGAGCCTCAAACCATTCCATCAGGTCTTGGGAATGAGGGCTATAATTGTTACTGGTATTTGGCATATTAAATACGACACGGGTAGCTTGCCAGGCTCTGCCGTGTGGGTAGCATACTCTTGTAGTCATCTCAAAATCCAGTATTTATTGATGAACTGCGCAGCCGCTTGCAGCCGCGCAAGCCAGGCTGTGTTAGGCTGGTCTGCTGGGTGGAGTTCTGACAAAGAGGAAGTCCGGATGTGGGAAATGAAGGTTCTTATGGAGTGGGGGGTCCTCTGGCATGTTGTTAGGCTCTGCTGGGGTGGCGGGTCAGGGCTAGAACCTGCCATCCCTCCCGGGCACCTCACCTAGTATAAAAACATACTAGGAAATAAATTGTATTATTTCTAAGTACACTAACGTGTATCACGATCACGATCACGATCTTCCCGTTAATCATCTATTTGCTAGAGCGGGCACCAGTAATATCTCCATATGTCCTGTCTCATGCCAGTAGAGCAAAGGGCATCGGCTTGCTACAGGAACATAAAGAGCCTAAAAACCATTATATTAGGTCATGAGAATGACCTAATATAATTGTTACTGGCATTTGGCATGTCAAATACAACACGAGCAGCTTGCTAGGCTTGCCGTCTTGGGAGGCATATTCTTTTTTTTTTATTTATTTTATTTTTACAATTACAAAGATATACAATTAAAAAAGTTCATATTTGGGTTTTGGTCACAGTGTAGCAGCACCCATCCCGCCACCAGTGCCCATCTCCCACCACCAACGTCCCCGGTTCCCTCCCCCCCCCCCCCCAGCCCTCCTCCATGGCAGGTTCTTTATTTCTTTCCATTTCTCTATCTTTCTCTTTTCCTTCCTCTCCAGACTATGGATTACAGAACATACATTAAAGGGTTGTCATGTGTATCCTTTTGCCTCTATTTAATGCTCAGTTCTAGGTTGGCATTAGTACCCTCAATTTTAAACACCTCCAAATAAAGCATTTATTGATGAACCACGCGGCCACATGCTCGAGGCGGGCTGTGATGGGCTGGTCGGCTGGGTGGAGTTCTGAAGAGAGGGGAAGTCGGATGTGGAAAATGGCGGCACCCATGGAGTGGGTGGGGGGGTCGTCCTGGCTTGTTGTGAGGTTCTGCCGGGGTGGTGGGCCAAGGCTAGAACCCACCATGCCTCCCGACTGCCTCATGGAACGGCTGGGCACAGGGAGAGCAAGGAACCGCTCTGCCCCATGTCTAAGAGTCTCTGGGCGGATTGAGGAAGAAACAGCTGCAGGGTAGGTGTCGATGATCCGGGCTGTGATGGGCTGGTCGGCTGTGTGGAGTTCTGAAGAGAGGGAAGTGTGGATGTGGAAATGGCGGCACCTATGGAGTGGGTGGGGGTCGATCTGGCTTTAGTGCATAAGTGACAGGTCTTGTTGAAAGCTCAAAAATTACAGTAGTAATCAAAACCAGGTTAGAGCCTTGTTCTCAGAGAAGTTCTATTGTGGTCAGGAAGAAACATTTTTAATAAAATTAGCACACAAAACATTAATCTGCACATAGTATTATGAAGACATAAAAGAAAAGATATGTATTTAGAATATACAGGACCTTAAAAGAAGGTATTCAGCAGAAATGTATGTATAGGCTAACATCTGAAGAATGGAAAGGCTTCAACTAGATGTAAAATAATAAAGGAAGAATAATCTGGAAGAGAGACTCTATACACAAATGCTTCTAATGGAAGGGAATCTGGCAAATAATCCTTAGAAATATACCATAACTATTTCATTTCTAATAATTTCAATATACTAACTTCTCATTACTCAATATGCAAAATAAAGATAATAGCAAACAACTAGCATGCTTCGTCTACTACAAGTATTAAAAAGCATGTATTCAGAGCTCAGAGCTATAGTGCTGCAGGTAGGGCATTTGTCTTGCATGCAGCCCACCTGTGTTGAATCCTCAGCATCCCAAATCCTCAACACCCCAAGCTAGCTAGGAGTGATCCATAAGTGAAGAGTCAGGAGTAAGCCCTGAATCAAGTGTGGCCCCAAAAACAAAAATAAATAAATAGCATATATTCAAACATAAAAAATGATCAGTTACTTTTTTAAAGAATAATTAAAACCAGATTAGTCTTAAATATTCTATATTCAGTAGAATTTTCAGTATAAATTGCTTAAAAATCACAGAATACAGAAGTTGGAATTACTATAAGGTAAAAAAGAGGAATATTTATGGGAAGTAATTCAATAGTTTATATTTAAATTTTAGTATACTAAGTAAATCTCTGTCATAATTTAATAATTCTGCTGAACACAACACATATATAAAATGACTTCTTTGTTATTACTACTCTAACAGATATGTATTATTAATGTAGCAGTATATTCATCTGTGCATTTATACCAAGATGTTTTAACATGCTACCACAAAAAATTCTCTACTCAGCAACTGTTTGCTTAAAAAAGCACAGAAACATTCGGTGGTAATTTCTTGGAAGAAAGGAACTGGTATTTATGTCTCCCTGAAAAAAAGTAATTAAATGGAAACTCCTGCATTTAAATAACATTGAGATAGTGACACCAATGGATTGAGGCCAGGAAATTCAAAGTTAAAAGCTGGCACTCTCTCCTTAAATCAAGCTATTGTCCTTCCTGCACCCTTAGTCTTGCAAATTTAATTAAATCTAAGTTCTGACTAGTTGATATAAGTGGTTCAGAAGAGTGTATAGGCATTTCAGTCTCTGGATGGCCTTTTGTGTTCTATTTCCTCTCATCGGAACATAAAAAGTCTATATACCTTTTTCTTCTCCTTAAAATAAGTGTTCTGGGTGAAAAAAAATATTTTATTTCAAGTATTTATAATGTTCTCAAATACAATGAAGGAAAACTTTTCTTGTAATGTCATTTCCTTTTCACCATTTGAATGAAACTGAGGTTTCATTAAAAAAGTGCCCTTTCCTTATTTAACTAGTTTTTATATGTGTTTTAAGTTGACTATACTTTTGTTCTCCAATTAACCTTACTTTGTAATAGTTTAAAATGATTGCTTAAAAAACTGAACTACAATTTATATATTAACACTACCCAAAAACTATTTTTAAGCAAATTAGATTGCAAAGTATTAAATAGTAGGCTAATAGCAAAGTTTAAAATGTTTTCATTAGGTTGACAAAAGTAAAATTTTCCTTTTACTCTAATAACAAAATATTGAAGCCCAATTTCAATATTTCCCATAGTAAAACTATTTAATATTGTTTTATTTGTATTGCAGTTCCATAATCTAGCTTTCCAGAAATTCAAATTGATTTTCAGAAGCTGGGTTTTTTTAATTTTAATTTCTCAAACACAGTAATTTCACAAATTTCTACAGTGATCATTGTGTTATTTTATCTTGAAAAGAGTTGGCTACCCGATGGGATGACTGACTGGGAGCTTCGGAACGCTGCACCTATCAAGGAAAACTCTGAGAGACCAGGTCCTATGTAAAAGCCAGGGTTTTTATTAATATTCGAGTATACCCGGGCTCACAGCATGAATGCAAGCAGTCAGAGGCTAAGAGCCCCGAGCCCTTCCAGGGAGGATCTTTTAAGAGATAGGCCTCGCCACTACAGAAAAGCCCGCGCATAACCATCCAATCACGATCACGATCACGATCTTCCCGTTGATCATCTATTTGCTAGAGCGGGCACCAGTAATATCTCCATATGTCCTGTCTCATGCCAGTAGAGCCAGGGGCATTGGCTTGCTACAGGAACATAAAGAGCCTCAAACCATTATATTGGGTCATGGGAATGACCTAATATAATTGTTACTGGATTTGGCATATCAAATACAACACGAGAAACTTGCCAGGCTTGCCGAGTGGAGGCAAACTCTTTTAAACACCTCCAAATAAAGCATTTATTGATGAACCGCGGCCAGCTTGGGGCGCATGAAGCCAGGCTGTGATGGGCTGGTCTGCTGGGTGGAGTTCTGACGAGAGGGAAGTCCAAATGTAGAAAATGGCGGTACCCGTGGAGTGAGGGGGGTGGTCTGGCTTGTGAGGCTCTGCCGAGGTGGTGGGCCAGGGCTAGAACCCGCCATGCCTCCCGACTGCCTCATGAACGGCTGGGCATAGGGAGAGCAAAGAACAGCTCTGCCCCATGTCTGAGAGTTTCCATCCAATAGATTTAAAATATTACATCAAGGTCTCCTGGCGCAGGCAGCCAATCATTTTGTACCAAGTAACCATCCCCCTACCAATCAGATCATACTTAATACTTCTTTCTATATTTGGTGCGGCTAGACACACGCGTGGGATCATGGGTCAGCAACGGCTATGCGACGTTCAGGAATTCAATCCAGGCAATTCAGGCCAGATAGTAGGTTCTGGGTGAGAGTCTAATAACCTCTAACAGGAATTTGTTCTGGGCCTTTTGTAGATAACAAAAAGGTTACTTCAAGATGAAAAGGACACTCAGGCCCTAAATTGGTAACTTTCCATGAGTAGGCCTGCCCTGGTTGGGAAAGGGAGGGTTTCTGCCTTCTTTCAATCTCAAATAGTGTAGGGGGAAATGAAGCCTACTTCTTAATAAGGGTAGTGGATTTAGTATATAGAAGATTTAAATTGACTATCCTTTATAACAGATGCATACAATTAAATTAGAGGAAGAGTAAATAGGAGGCTAAGTAAATAGAAAACCGTATGTACAAATACAATCATCATCATGTCCAAGAGACAGCATTTATCATATCATGAGAAAACTGCAGGTGTGTCAGTGAATATTGCAGAGTAGATAGCTTTTTGCCCATTCTTTGTGCAAAACACTTTAAAAATAGGCAAAAATTACAGATGGATTTTTCAGAAATCTTTGAAACAGTCTGATGTTTATAGTAACCAAGTAAGCATGGGGGGAAAAAATTCAAAGTTAAAAAAAAAACTTTTAAAGGAAAGAGATATTTAAGATATTGCTTTAGCTCATATAACATCCTTCCTAGCTCAATAGATGGCTGACAATTTCCCCAGTCTGCGCACTGGTCCTGGGCGTCAGAGGAAGCAAACACGTTACTTTCAAGGAATTGTAGTTCTCTGTCCCAACCATTACACAACCATTACAGGAGATGTGAGGAACAACATATGTACCTGACTTTGTTTTTTCCTAGTAATTTGGGACAGAAAAGTAACAGCTATTCCTAGAAAATATTTTAAGGACAACAAACAACCCATTTATCTAAGACAAATGATTATAACTGAGACATACAAAACAATCAAAGCTGTGGAAAAAATGCTAGAGAGAGAAGTTTTGAAAACAGGGCATGCACAGTATCCATCTATGTATACTGAAATTCAAAAAAGCCATAAATCTACCAAGAAAAGACTATCATGTACCATGCCTTCCCTGCAGGCAGACAGGGAAGGGCACCATGACAATGAACTTTCTGGGAATAGAACTATTAGCTCTAAGGCAGTCGGAAACCACCTTGTGGATACAGGAACCAGGACCTGAAAATACCTTTTCCTGGAGCTAATCCATACTAGAGAAGGTGGACCCACCCTCCAAGAGAAGATACAGCCTGAATAAAGGTCAAGAAAAGGGTTTTCAAAGATCACTCCCAACTAACACTCCTCCCCTTGGCAACTGCCCTAGCAATGGTTTTTTTGCACGAAGGTTTAAAAATCTTTGTTTTTGAAAAACATTTTTTAAAAAAAATTTAACAAACTATTTTTTATGTTTCTAAAAAAAACATAAAAAAGAATTTTATACAAAAACCCAACCACTGACAATATTGTGAATCAGAGTTGCTGAAATAAATTTTTTCTTTAAATTTCAGTCTGTTAAAATACATCAATCTATATATCCAAGAAATCCAATGAATTCAAAAGACACTTTGAAAGAGATCCACGCAGACACAATCAAATCTGACAATAAGTTTGTCAAAGATTGAGTATCTAGAGAAAGTCTGGAAAATAAGAAGTAACCCATCGTTCATACAAAGGATTTTCAGAAAAATTAATAACTGATTTATCATCAGAAACCCAGTCATATAAGGGGATAAAAAATATTGAAAGAAAAATATTTTTGAAGTGGGGTGGGAAGTCAAATTAAAAAAAAACTAATCTCTGATAAAATTACTCTCCCAAATGGGGAGAAATTAAATGCCACAGGAATACAATTACTGAGTAAGTTAAATGTTAATAAAATCACCCTATAAGAAATGCCAAAGGGAGTGCTTTAGGCTAAAATGAACTCTAAATAGAATTTTTCATAAAAAACCAAATTCTAGTAAAGGTATCCATAGAGTAAATACAAAAGGAACTATACTTTTAGTTTACAGATCCTGTGTTATTTGTAATAGAATTTGAAAAAAACATAAAACTATGGGAATTTTGTTAATGAGCAAACAGGTAAAATGATGCATTTTTTTTAAGCAATGTAACTGCATAAGAACAGTTTTCATACATAATGATGCTACCTTGATATCAATCCTAGACCAGGGCCAGAGAGATGGTACGGTAATAAGACACTTGCCTAGCACATGGCTTATCTGGATTCCATCTGATCCCCCAGCGTTACCTATGGCTCCATTAGCACTGCTAGAAGTGGCATTTGAGTACAGAGCTCAGGGGAAAGCCTGAGCATTGCTGGGGGTGGCCTCTGAACAGAAATAATAATGAAAACCTAGATATCTATAAGTTTAGGAGTTTACTTCAAATTCATGGTAACCATTAAAATTGTCTTAAAATATGGCCAGAAAGTTAATACAGTAGTTTAGGATAATACAATAGTCTTGCTGTAGCCAACCTGGGGGTGGTTCCTGGCATGAAATATGGTCCCCAGAGTGCCAAGAGTAATCCAAGAGCACAGAGCCAAAAGTAAACCCTGAACACCAATGGATGTGACCCTAAAACCAAAACACAAAAAGAAAAAAATAAGAAAAGCTTTATTTTTAATTTTGAAGAAATCTTTAAAATACAATCAAATATGATCTTTTAAAACAGTGATTTAAAAATAATCAAAGTAACTCATTAAAAAACTTAAATAGGAAAGAAAGAAGCAATAGAAGAAAAGAGAAAAAGGCAATTAGACATACAAAATATAAAAGAGTTCAATGGTGGAAGTACTGCCCTATCAGTAATTAGAGTAAATCTAAGTGTATTAACTCTGTAATCAAAAGTCAAACACTGAAGAATAGTTTAAAACACACATAATACAATTATATTGTGTTAAAAAAAGACAGCTCAAAATTTTTTTCTTGGGAGGATTGGACCAAACCCAGCAGTACCCAGATGCTATTTCAGGCTCTGTGCGTAGAAGTGATCCCTGTTTGTATGTGGGAGACTAGAACCAATGCTGGGAATAGAACCAGGGTTCACTGCTTATGAGATAAGTATCTTCCATTCCGTAGTATCACTCTGGCCCCTCATGAGACTAGCTTTAAATTCTAAGATGCAACTAAGTTGAAAGTCTAAGAAGAAAAAATGTGTATCATGCAAGTGGCAAAGTGTCATATTTAAAAATACCAAAACTACATATAGTTAAAAATCATTTCAAGTGACAGATGAGATATACTGACATGTAACTGTATCAAGAAGAAATTATATACATATTCACCAGATAGCATAAATCCAAAATATTTACATGAGATAAATATTTATCTCTAATATCTCAAATCTAAAATATTTACATGGCATGAGATAATTGTTTGTTTGTTTTAGGTTATACTCAGTGTTGCTCAGGGGGTTACTCCTGACTCTACAATGGGATCACCCCTGGCAGTGCTAGGGGATATGGGAAGCCAGGGATCAAACCCAGGTTGACCGCATGCAAGGCAAAGGCCCTACCCACTGTGCTACTGCTCTGTCCCCATAACAGGAGAGAAAATAAATAATTCTATATTAATCAATAGTCACAGATGTCAATATCTTACTTTCAAAAAAAAGATTAGGAAATATAGGGTCTAAAACAACAGTATTAAAAATAAACTACATATAAAAATTACATCACTAATAGAAAAATAAATATTTTTCAAGTGCTACAGAGTATTTTCAAAATGTACCATATTAGTGTAAGGCCAAAAATAAATTGTAATACTTAATAAAGATTTAAACAGAAAAACATTGTCCCCAACTCACAATGGACAAAGCTATAAATCAATAAAAGGAGCAAAGCAGGAAAAATTCACAAATACATGAAAATTAAACAATATAATCTTAACAATCAGGAAGTTATAAAAAATAACAAGGAAAGAGAAAACACCCTAAATAATTAAAGTTCAGCATTATGATTTATTACTTTGGGTAGAGCTGCTACTGGCTCTCTCTGTGCCCAGCTGATAATGAAGCACCCAAGAGGAAAGGCAGGTTCCAGCCCTGGCCCGCTATCCCAGCAGAGCCTCGCAAGAAGTCAGAGGAAGCCCCACACCATGAGGGCTGCCATTTTCCACATTTGGACCCCACAGCTCGTCAGAACTCCACCCAGCAGAAGAGCTGGTCTTTCCCCTGTTCCACATGGCCACTTTGTAATCATGTGGTTCATTGATACATGCATGAGATGAGAGGCTACTACAAGAGTATCTCACCTGGATGGCAGAGCCTGGCAAGCTACCCGTGTCATATTTGATATGCCAAGAACTAGTAACAATTATAGACCTCATTCCCATGACCTGAAGGAATGGATTGTAGCTCTTCATGTTCCTGGAGCAAGCAGATGCCCTTGGGCTACAATAACAAGTGACAGGACATATGGAGATGTTACTGGTGCCTGCTCAAGTAAATCAATGAACAACGGGAAAACAAGTGATACAAGTGATTATAATTTATTACAAGCTGTAATAGTAGTTCTCAGAGAGAAATACATAAGGAATGCATATGGTATAAAAAGAAGAAAGATATCAAACAAATCATTTAAATGTATAGCTGAGAAATAGAAAAAATTCCTTCACTAAACTAAACCCAAAGCATCACTGGTGAATTCTGGAACATTTATGGAACAAAGGACACTATTCCTCCCAACTTCTTTTGAGAATTAGAAGAGTACTAAAGACTTTCTAATTCATTCTGTGAGGCTAGGATTATTCCATTTCAAAGTTAAAGACACGGGCATTATACAAAATGAGAACTCTAGATTAATAGTTTTTATGACCACAGAGGCAAAAAATGTCACACCAAATATTAGCAGATAAAACCAACAATTTATTAAGATGTCCAACACCATGACCAAAGAGATTAGACACCATGGTCCAAGAATGCACAGGTGGTTCAACATAAAGAAATCCATCCATGCCGTATACTGCAAAAACAGCAAGACTGCTTATGTGGGGGTGATAGGAATGAACAAAACCAGGTCATTGATACACACATAAAAAAAATTCAATATGCTTTATTGATTAAAAAGAAAGCAAAATACTACAAATAAACAAAACTTCCATGAAACGATTAAAAAATTTATGAAAAACTATGACTCACATCACCAATGCTATTAAATATTGTATTGCCAAAGAAAGAAGAGGAAGGAAAGAAAATGAAAGAAGGAACAAATGAAACAAAGGAGGAAAGATAAAAGAAGAAAAAAAATTAAAAATATGAGAAAAATCAGTAAAACTAATTCTCCAGATAATATTGTCTTATTTGCATAGAAAATCCCAGAGACTCCATGGAAAAACTTACTAGGTCACAGTAAATTCAACAAATAAGATCAATAGAATACTTTTGTCTTTATTTATATAAGTAGCAAATAATCCAAAAAATATGTAAGAAATGAAATCTATTTACAATAGTATCCAAAATAACAAGAGTCACAGAGCATATAGTGTATCATATATGGCCAACCTTGGCTCTATTCC
This sequence comes from Cryptotis parvus, assembly GCA_021461705.1. Classification (NCBI taxonomy): domain Eukaryota; kingdom Metazoa; phylum Chordata; class Mammalia; order Eulipotyphla; family Soricidae; genus Cryptotis; species Cryptotis parvus. The sequence continues at coordinate 164,597 of JAJIBD010023107.1, read as the reverse complement.
TGGGATAAGGTCCCCTCAGCCTGTCAGGAGTGATAGCTGAGCATAGAGTCAGGACTAAACCCTGAGCTCTGCTATGTATAACCCAAAAACCTTAGTTTTTTTTTAAATACAAAATAATAAAATACTTTGAAATTAATTTAGTCAAGTACGATTGAGTAAGAATTGTAAATTATTGCTGAAAGAAATTAAAGATCTAAATAAATAAATATAATGAACTCATGGGTTTAAAGTCTTAACCATCATTGGATGGCAATCTAACATAGCCAAAGTGATCTTCAAATTTAATTTTTCTTTTAATTGTTTTTGTTTGAAATTGGAAAAGCTAAGTCTCAAATTCCTATAGAATTGCAATGAGCCTAAAACAGTCTAATGGCATCTGCTTGCTCCAGGAATACAAAAAGCCTCAAACCGTTTGTTCAGGGTCTTGAAGAAGTCTGACCATCTTGTAGGTAAGTGGCTTTTGACATGCCGTGGGATCTAGTCAGTAATGACTCTAGTCCAATGGTCGTCTCTAAATCCCATTACATGTCCAGCCCACCTGATTTTTAGACACCTTGGCAAATGAGACTGCGTCCCTGACTCTCGATCATCGATTGGGGTCAGAACTCCGGATTACGGGTCAGAGCGATAGTCCAGCGGGTAGGGTGTTTGCCTTGCACGTGGCTGGCCTGTGCAGGCCCAGGTTTGATCCCCAGCATCCCATATGGATGGATGCACCACCAGGAGTGATTCCTGAGTGCAGAGCCAGGAGTAACCCCTGAGCATTGCCGGGTGTGACTCAAAAAAGAAAAAGAAAAAAAAAAAAAAAAAACCCAGAACTCCTGATTCCTTCTCTCACTTGAGTAAGGCATGATATATAAATCACATGATATGCAAAATGTGGTACATATATATACGTAATAGGTTACATCTCGACCCATAAGAAAAAATTGAAATCTTTACCCTTGTGACATTATTAAACTGGTGTAGGTTAGGTTAAGTGAAATAAGTCATATGGTGAAGGATAAACTTAAAGTAACCTCCCTTATCTGGGGATAGAGAAGCAAAGCAGTGGAACAGACAATACTAAAGAGATGATTGAAAAACACTTGTACTCTAACCACAAAACGTAGGTTATCAGAGGAGGAGGAGGTGAAGGAGAAGAAGTAGAAGGAGGGTGAGGAGAGGGGTTGAAAAAGAGAGGGAGGCCAGTAAAACATGGCAGAGAAAAAAAACTATTAAGCTTTAGTGGTAATGAGGTCGGATATATTTTGAAGGGTCAAACTATATTCCTAAACCATAGAGAGTTTTGTAATCCAACTTTGCTTCAATTTTAAGAAATGAAATAAATGAAAGAAAAGAAAAAAAAGCCACAGGAGTGTGTGTTTGTAATTTGGATTTGGCAACTGATTCCTAGTTATGACACCAAAAACATAAGCAGTCAGAGGAAAATGATGAATTAGACTTCTTCAAAATTAAACATTTTTGTATATCAAAACTACCAAGAAAGTGAAAAGACAACCCACCATGTAGTATAAACTGTTTCAAATAATAATCTGGTAAGGGTTTAATATCCAGACTACATAATATAATTTTCTAATTCAACAAAAAAAATTTAAAATAGGTACATAGGCCAAAGAGAAGGAAGTGAGGATAAGGCTTTGTGCTTGACTCTGGTTCAGTATGGGTTCCATAGGGTTACACCATATGGTTCTCCAAGCATCACTGGGTGCAATCCTGTAGACATCTGAGCATCACCGAGTGTGGTTCAAAGGTCTTGGACTCCGCATGGGGGGCTCGAGTTAATCCCTGGCATCACAGGGACATTCTGTCACTGCATAATTTGACCTTACATTAAACCACTATTCTAAAAAAGATGGATAGTATAGCTATATTCAAACTTATGTCAACACAGAAGCTTATACATTAATATAGAAAAGTAGCATTTGTATTTACAATAGTATAAATGTTCTAACTACCCAAATGATCATCAATAAATGGCAGAATACATTTTGGTTTAATGCATAAAATGGATTATTTTTCAGTCATACAAAATGATGAAATTCTAAAACACAAAGCAAAACAAACTGGGGTCAGAGCAATAGTAGATACAGAGGGTAGGGCACTTGCCTTACAAGTGGCTGACCCAGCTTCTATCCCTGGCAACACATATGTTCTTTCAGCAATACAAGGATTGATACCGAGATTGACTTCTGCAGAGTCAGAAGTCAGCTACAAGCCCTGCCAGGTGTGTCTCTAAAACAAAACAAGAAAATAAAGAAATTCTAGTAAGTATTACAATATAGATAGATTTTGAAAAAATAAGGCAAGTGAATGAAGCCAGACACAAAAGATATTAAGGCCACTTCCCTAAAATATATAGAAGGGCAAATTCATAGAAGCAGAAGAATCAGAAGATAGGGAATGCCAGGAGTTGAGCATTGGGTAGAAAATGTGGAGTAATTTTTTAATGTGTTGAGCTTATAAAATGACAAACTGGAATTCGGTATCTACCTACCTTTGTGAATAGAATAGAAGAAAATGAACTGCCAATGGTTTAAACATTAATTTTATAACAGACTAGACTTTAGTGTTATTAGCTTTAGTAGAGTTTATATTTCTGCAGCCCAAAAGAAATTACTCATCTATAGAAGTTCAGAAACTCCAGAAGAGAATCTTTCATCCAGAGAGATAACAGAGGGATTAAGGGACTGGCCTATTAGCACACTGGCAAAGGTTAAAATGTCAAGCATTGCATATGGTCCCCTGAGTACAACAGGGCCTGGGGGTGTCACTTGATTACAGAACCAGGAGGGAACCCCTTGCACTGCTTGATACTGTCAAGAAGTCAAACAAACAGAATAAAATCTGTTTAAAGATTCTGTCCTTGAGAGAAGGGAATCTATCAGACATTAAAAATATTTATGCCTGGGCCTACTGGACAAATCATCAATACTAAAATTGCAAAAATAGCATTTATTAAACCACTAAAAAATAAAATGAAAACTGAAGATGGACTACAATACAATGGGACCTAGAAAGTCCAGTTGAGCAAGCCCAGGTGGAGCAAAATGTTACAGTGAGCTCTGGACTAAATACAAAAAGCCTAAATTTCAGAGTGATGCTCTATGAAGAAGAAGCATGTCTTTCTATTTACTGAGCCTTTTCCTTCATTCTTCATTTTCAGTGGATTAGCTATTGGCTTCCCCCGTTTTTTGGTCTTTTTAAAAGTCTTCATAGTTTCTAGAGAGCTGCCTAGTCTACTGATCATTTTGGAAAAAGTGGCCTAAGAATCATATTGGATAGTTAAATTATTCTGTGTATGTTTTTCATTAATCAGAGATATATGCTTCATAGAAACTGAAATATTTGGTACATAAGAAAAGAGAGAGATGTGACAATTTCATTTCTTAGTTTTTTGTTCTTCAGCATTAACCATTCATTTGGTAGTAATATTTTAACTAATAGATATTCCAAAAAAACAAAATACATGGATCATCTATTTTATCTCCAGCTTCATGCTAAATTTCAAAATAGCAGCTAAGTACCAATATACAAAGCTAAGACAACATGTACTGTCAAAAAAAAAAGATAACAGCAAGCGATAAAAATGTCATATCCTTTGTTTCTTCTACGCACTGGAAATAGTAGCAGGTGGCAGTGAGAGTACGGCTAAGGTTAAGAATCAAAGTACATCAGGGCTTGGGAAGATAGTTCACAGGGTGAAGCTGAGTGTAAGCTCCTGAGCATTACTAGGTGTGACCCTCACAAATTAGGCACTCCCCAAATTATAAAAGTTAGCTGTTGATAGCAGCAGTATTCCTTCCCAAATACTGTGCTGTATCATCAAACCTTACTGTGATGGCAAAATAGTTCATAGTCTTCAAAGAACAACTCAATAAACATCAGAAAATAGTATACAAATTTGTAAATATGAGGGATTATAATGACTGGAAACTGAAAATGTAAATTACATTTACCAAACCTCATTATGTCCAAATGTCTTGTCCAGTGGAAAAGGCTAGAAAGTCCAGTTTTCAGATCTTATCCTTCCTGCCAGAATCTGTAGAGATATTCTCCTTTTAATGCTTTTCTAAATATAGGAATTCTGGTAGAAATGATTTATTAGTAGAATAAGTTGAGTATAATTATAAAAAAAGCACCATGTTAAAAGATTGACATAAATGTACCATTTATTTCAACAATGAAAAAATTGAGGGCCAAATAATAAAATGTGATTTTCTAACAGTAGGCATTTCTGAAGAATTAAAAATAAAAAGGATGCCTGAAAATAGCAGTAACTAACAGTAAATAAGAACTTTAAAGATTACAACTAAATGTGATAACCACAGCAATTTATGTTATCAGTTGTTGCAGGACAACTAAAAGCCTAGGCCTTTGCATCTGCCCTGGATTGCCTCCTGCAGGTCACTTCATAGATAGGGGGTAGTCTGAATGTGGCAGTCTTATCTGACCATGTATTCTGTACTGGCTGGTATAAATATTCTCTCATGCTACCACAATCATCGTGGGACTAGCTAGATTTTACCAGCATATTTGCCTGGCCACGTTGGATCTCTAAGTAATTAGACCAGAGAGAAATGCTGTTTGCCTCCAAGCAAGCAAGCATGGCTCCTGATAACTCAAAGGCAACTAAAATACAAAACTACCATGAAGTAGAAGAGACTCTTGTGAAGGCTTGGAGAAATATTTAACTGGCATTAGTATTAGTCTTTGGTACAGAGACATGCCATCTCAGAAATCCCCTTCTCTACCCTATAAAGGCAATTCCAGGCAGATCTTGGCTCAAGACATTAGGTGAGGTGCTGGGAGAAATTACCTGAGGGCATTTGATCCTTCCAGCTAGGGGAAGTTACATTTAGCTTATAGCTTCTCCCAGCTCTGCTAGGAGGCTTTGAATTAGCTCTGGGTCCTTGTAAACAGCCAGATGGTTTCCTGAAGTTGCTACATTTCTATAGAGCTATTTTCCTGTTTTCATCTCTAGATAGCCCAGCCCAGAATGGGCTGGGCTGGGGAGTTTGGGTGGATTTCTAGCTATAAAATAAACTGCAAGAAAAAGGGTCTCTCTCTTTTTTTTCCCCTTTTTGCCATTTCGGCTTCCCTTGGTGTTTTGCTTCTCCGTCCTCTCCATTCTCTGTTGGGCCTCAACACGTGGTGGCAGCCATCTTGGCCTACACCTGGCTGGGGCCTAGCTGGGAACCCAGAGTCTGGAGGTTTTCCCTGCTCTTGGATTGTATATTGGAACCTGTGATAGTAAAGCCCTTTTAAAACTGCATCGGATTCCTGAGTCTTCATCCTTTCCCCACCCGGCCCGGAGGTAGAAGGGAACTTCGCTTCCCGACACTGTCAGGGACCCTGGCGGCACTCCCCTACAATCAGTATCAATGGCTGTCACAACAACCCCTTGAGACAGGTAGGGCAGCTGTTAATATCCTGAGGAGAATAAGTGTTTCACCCAAGTTCTTAGAAATAGAAGCAGAGATTTTCACACTTCTTCCAGATTCCAAACACATGCTTCCAGATGTAAAGAATATTGAGTAAAGAGTATTGGGGCCAGAGCGATAGCCCAGCGGGTAGGGATACTTAAATTCTCTTGAATACTAATTTCCCTAGCATTAATATAAAATCCAAGACAGTTAATGTAAAAATTAAAAAAAAAATCTATACTTATAAAGCCTCATCTGCAGACAGTAAGGAGCAGTAGATTAAAAAAAATAAATTCCAGAGGCATTGAACTTATATATGAAGCTGAGTGAAATAATGTGTCACCTTGCATAATTATTTAACTATTTTCTTTAGATTGTCAAAGGGAATAATAGTATTAACTAGCTCCTCAACCTATTGACAGTATTCAATGAGTTAATATTAGTAAAGTGATTATAACAAAATCTGGAACATGATATGGATTTAATAAATGAAAACTATATCTATTATTCTACTATTTCAAAACTGCCCCAGAAATAAATTAATCTACCTCAGAACCTGCATTCACTTCTACTAAAGTTTCCAGTGTAACATTCAGTTTATATTTATTCAAGTACTTTTACTATTTCCTTTATATGTAACAGCACCTGTCACTTTAAAAGTAAACTATATTGTTATAAGGTATTGTTCCTCTTTGAAATTGATCCTTTACTTCCATATTTCACTCTGTTTTTGACTGAAACCTGAAACTGTCTTTGCTTTATAAAATGAATAATTTTCCTATTTGACGGAAAGAAATACATTACAGCTGTAAAGATAAGTTGACTATTTCAAAGAACCAGGCCAGGCATCTTTCAGAATGGACACATTAAAAAAAAAAAAAAAAAAAAAATCTTGTGTGAGATCAGGGGAAAATCCAGTTTTGTTTTGTTTTATTTTTGTTTGTTTTTCTTTTAAGGAAAAAACAGTCTCTGGCCTTTTCTCAAAACCTTGGAAGCACTGTGTTATTTGCTAGCTCATTTGTGTGGATCTTATCGATGTCAAATACACTCACATATTTACTGTGCCTGCCTTTCTTGACAGATGAACAAAAATCACTCTGTCCAAGTTCACCAGCAGATAAAGCGAGCAGCATCTCCTCAGTTGTTTGCTGTCCACAGCTCTAAGGAGAAAGTAATTCAAGCCACATCTCAGGGCTTTATAGGCTATGTTTGGTGACTGAGTTTTGCCTTGAGGAAACTCATATTAAACACAAAAAAATGTGAGAATGAAACTCCCCAATTTTTCTCTTTTGACTTTAGTTTCAGAGGTCAGTCACTATAAACAATCAATTGAGGAGATATATAAGAAATATAAGAGATTATCAATTTTGACTTAGAAATTATATATTCACAGAATATAGACTAAGATAAGAGACAAGATTTTTACTCCTCTCAAAGAATTTCTATTTTAGTAATAATTTCAACATTGATAAAAGAAAAAAAATATAACAATACTTAATAAAAGTCACTCATAAACTGCATTTATAAAAGTAATAGATCATTACCATGCACAGAATTGAGATTGTCCCATTTGGTGGTTCAGAGTATCAAGAGTATTGTGCTAGCTGAAACATGCAACTACTGTGGCAGAATGCATTTCTCAAAAATGGCGACAATAATTGCTCTCCCTGTGCCCAGCCGTTCATGAGGCAGTCGGGAGGCATGGTGGGTTCCAGCCTTGGCCCACCACCCGGCAGAACCTCACAACAAGCCAGGCGACCCCCACCCACTCCATGGGCGCCGCCATTTTCCACATTGGACTTCCCTCTCATCAGAACTCCACCCAGCCGACCAGCCCATCACAGCCGGCAGCGGCTGCGCGCAGTTCATCAATAAAGGCTTTTTGGAGGTGTTTATAGAGTATGCGCTCCCACACGGGAAGCCTAGCAAGCTGCTCGTGTTTTATTTGATATGCCAAATGCCAGTAACAATTATATTAGATCATTCTCAGACCTAATATAATGGTTTGGGCTCTTTATGTTCCTGCAACTGGCCCTTTGGAATGGATATACTGGTGGCTCTAGATAGAGTTGGAAGAGGGAGAATCTACAACTCTTCAAGTTCTAGTTATGTTGCTACTTCTACGCTTCAGACCTGGAGAGGGTCAGGCGTCCATGTTTCTACCCCTTAAATAAGGATGGGTCTTGATTAATGTAAATAATACTGTGTTACAGGGGCCTGAGCGATAGTCCGGCAAGTAGGGCGTTTGTCTCGCATACAGCCAACCTGAGTTTGATCCCGAACATCCCATATGGTCCCCGGAGCACCGCCAGGTGTGATTCCTGAGTGCAAAGCCAGGAGTAACCCCTGGGTGTGACCCAAAAAAGCAAAAAAAAAAAAAAAAAATACTGCCTTACTCATCAAAACAAGTCATAAAAATGTGATTCATATCTGTTTCTCTTGATGGACACACTCATAGAATCCAGCTATTCATTCCATTAGGGAGGCCGAGCAGTACTCCAAGTGACTCATTCTGAAACAGAAGCCTGTGGCACAATCCAGGCTGAGCTCTTAGCAGAAGCAGAACCAACCTGGTGACTTATGTCGAAAGCATATCCTCCAGTCCACAGATGGCTACCCCACTTCATAACATGAAGCCAGAGATATCATGATCTACAACTACTTCAAATTATGAATAAAGCAGTTTGTGGGATAGGTCGCAAAAGGGGTCAAAAATAAGGACTTATAAGTATGAGCTCTGTCTACCACTGAGCCACATCCTCAGACCTGTGAATTAAGCTATCATTGTTATTTCAGGACACCAGGCTTCAGAGTGGTCTGTTTCTGAGGTAAACAGATAAACTGCAATAGGTAAAGCTACTATTTCCAAAATAGTTCAAGGTTTTTATGTGGCAACACTGTAATGATGACTTCAAATTTAATACCTCAGTTAATTTTAACAAATAATGCATGACCAAAAAAACGTATGACATAGAAAAAGTTACTACTCCCAATTTATATAAAGACTCAAGAGTACTTTCACACAAAGATTAAGTAATCAGCTCAGCACAAGCAAATTAAACTAGAAATGAGGTCTATCTACCAACCTGGCACGTTAACCACATCACTGATCAGTCAAGAGACTATTGAACTAAATCATGGTCCAATAGCTATTCTTACAGCTGAGTCAGATGCCCAAGTTCTACTCAGTCACAACCCTTCTCATCTTAATTAGAAAGACATATTATCAGATAAACTACCCTCTCCATTCACAAACTAAAAAGTTCTTGCTCTAAGGGCCCTTTCCAACCTTCAGTGATGCTAAAATGAAAAATAAAAACTTGCCAAAGATTTTCTCAGGTAAGATTTTATATTGAAAACAAATGCAAACTATCAAACAAAACTCAGAAACTCAGACATGTAAAAATCATAAAGAACTCATAGCATTGCTCATGTATAACCACTGAGCAATTCCATATATTTCAAATAATTTAGTCTATACTTTTAGTTTTGGATACTACTAAATCATAAGGCACATAGTAGCTTATTGCTTATTTTCTCACAATTAAATAATCAACATGTTTTCATATTCATGAATACTCCTAGATAATTTTAATGGATATAATAGCTTCCATAGATTTTATATAATTATATTTCACTGATGGATATTTGGTTTCTCTCATTGTTTTCTCTTTCATAAATAATTTTTTTCAGTGAACATCTTTCTTACAGAATATTTAGGATCATCTCCTAAATTATAAACTACTGAGTTAAATATATACATATATATGAACTGGGGCTAAAGAAAGAGTATCGATGTATGGCACTTCCCTTGTACATGTGGCTGAGACTGACCAGGTTTTGATTCCCAATATCTCATATGGTCCCTGAGCACCATCAAAAGTATTTCATGAGTGCAGAGCCAGGAGTAACCCTAAGCATCACTAGGTGGGGTGGTGATGATAAAGTGTGGTGTATGTACACATATGTATATATTTTTGGAAAATATCATTTTACATTTCACTTATATTCACACAATCATGCCTCATTCTGTTCCACATTTAAATACTACTAAATGTCATTTAAATATTATTTTTGTACTTTGATAGGTTATGTATAGTATCACTGTCTTCCTGTTCATCATCGATTTGCTCGAGTGAGCACTAGTAACATCTCCATACGTCCTGTCACATGCTAGTAGAGCCCAAGGGCATCTGCTTGTTCCAGAAACATAAAGAGCCTCAAACCATTCCATCAGGTCATGGGAATGAGGTCTATAATTGTTACAGGTATTTGGCATATATATATAGTACCTTTTTTTTAATTATTTATTGCATATATTAAAAATACATTCATTCGGCACCAACTTTACTTAGTTCTTTATATTTAGTTTGGGTCAATATGTACATGACAACTCTCAACATCAAATATTCTATTCTGAACCAGAGATCAGGAAGCTGACACTCAGACAGATGGAATTACTACCTTAAGTCACAGAGCTGGGGATCCGAATCTCAGGCAGAGGGTTGCCTGATAACAAGACGTAGGTTTTTCTGTTATTTTATAGTAGCCACTGGCTATTTAACGACTGCAGTCAACGGTTAATAAAAATATAAGCGTAAATTATTTTTTATCCTGCCTTAACTAATATAATGATGGACAGAAATGGGATTATCTTCCAAATTATATTTTCCAATTAAATAGATGTTCTAGCTTTTTTAGCATGAGTGGCATGATCACAGAATTATTATATTAAAAAATCACTGTTCATGTATAGTAATAGTTCTTAAAACTTCTTTCCATCTTAAAAAATCATCCAGAAGTATAGCTGAATATATCCTAATGGATCCTGAGCAACCCATGGTGGCCTTGGTATCCTAGTACCACAGGACCCAAACAGCACTATAGCCTTGGAATCTAGCACTGAATCATCAGCCTAACTGAACAAGTATGGTCAGGATTCACCCTTGATACTCTTGGCACTTTGAAGAAGACCTCCCTTACAGAAAGATTATTGAGTTTCCAAAGATAATTTATTTATATGGGTTGCTCTTTTAGTTTATAGTATTAGATTTTTTACATTTTAGAAATATATAAAACATATCTATACACAAAATATTTTGTGGAAAAATATTTCAATAAAAGGAAATTTTTGGGCATTGGTGGAGGGATGGGTGCTGGAACACTGTATGACCAAAACCCAAATATGAACATCTTATGAACATCTTTGTAATTGTATATCTCACGGAGGTATAATAAAATACTTAAAAAATTTAAAAAAATAAAAGGAAAAATTTTATGGGGAGTGGTACATCCAGCAGTGCTCAGGGTGGATCTTAACTAGTGGATATGTGCTCAGGTAGTGCACAGGGGAACATACATGTACAGGGATAGAACCAGGACCTGGTACATGCAAGGCAAGTACCTTACTCCCTAGAGAGACCCCTAACTCTCTGGCCGCCTCCAAATAAATTATTATGCAGGAAGAGTGGCATTATATTACCTTTCTGAAAATCATGATAATGTGACATAAGAAAAAAAATGGGTTATTTTTTCATTCAACTTTTGGTGACATTACTGATCAAGAGAGTGTAAGAATTGGATTTATATTTATAAAATAGGGAAAATTAAAACTAAATAAACAGATCTTTTTATCTTAGAGTCTATGGAAGAAGTAACTTTGAAAATTGTTAATATTTAGTATAAAGAAGATTTTCTTAAAATTCAATGATAAAGTATTTAAGAACAATACATATATATGTTTCATGTAGAAAATAATTTTTGAATTAGACACTAAAAAGACAAATCTTTAAATTAGGAAAACTTTTAATCAAAAGTTAAAAAGACAAGTCACATGTAAGCAGAACATACAACCAAGATTTACCAAAAAAATAACTATTTAGAATATGGTTGTTTTTTAATATCCAGTACAAATCAATAGGGACAAGAACAGAAATAATTTAGCCTACAAGGCAAAGAACATCACTCTAAGGAACTTTTGCTAGAAGATAAAACTCAAGGAGCCTAGACATGTCTGGAAACATGTATAATTCACAAGGAAGAGAAAAAAATGCCAACAAATACAGAAGAGTATCATTTTGTATACATTATATTGACAAAACTAAACCCTGTACAATTAAGGATTCACACTCTACTTTTTGGGAATGGAGCAAACTCTTTAGAGATACATCAGCTGCTGATTTTCCACGTGCCATCTACCTTCCCCCTCTTTCCTGACTTCATCTTTTGTTCAGGTATCTCTTAAATTCCATTTGATAATGATTTTCAAAGAGAGCTGAGCCAACCCCTGGTCTATCACCACTGTCTTATTTACCCTTGTAAATAATCAACTTGGGCATTAACAGTTGATTCTATTTGCGACAATAAGATATAGAAGAAATTTGGGTGGGGAAATTCTGGGAAAAGTCTCCTTACCCCAAAGGAAGAACAGGGAGACAGAGTATCTTTAGTTACTATTTTCTCTGCACTTTATTACTTGCAACTCGATGAGACCAAGACAGTGAGTCAACAAATTAACAGGCATGGAGAGGAGACCTACCTCTGAATTTTGTATGTGAGGTAATAAATTCCTTATTTAATCCACTTTGAACTGCTAACTGCAATGTCTATTTCTTGAAAGTAAAAGTATCTTAACAGAGAAAGCAACTTTGCAACATCTATTCTAGGCAAAAGGTAGAAATTCCATACAGCCTAGAAATTCCACCACTAGGTGTATAAAACAGAGAAACTCCGACTGTGGAGTAGGAGCTATATAAAAAAATGTGCCTTGTAGTCTTGTAGCTGTATAGGACAACTGAAAGCAATTTTTCAGTTAAAAGATGAATAATTTAATAATCATTAGGAATAACTATTAATGATAATGAGTAACTATGAATACCAATGTATTGTACTCCCCTTTCTCTACCCTTTCTGGAATGATGATTCACTGGTAATGAGATAAAGTTCCTCCACTGCAAAGCAATGATCTAGTTGAAACTTGAACCATTTTCTGTGTGGAGGCCCACATCCACCAGGCCTAGCAATCTGTACTTTCACAGAAGAAATAATTTCTATGCTGCTTAAAGTACTCTTTATAGTTATGATGGCTCTCTAATGGCACAAATTTTAATTAAATATTAAAACCTACTGAAGATGCACTACTAAAATTATGGCAGTAGCTTGGTTGTGGGCAAGGAAAAAAAACATGTGGTCAGAGAAGGATCTAAGGATATTCCCTTTCCTTAAAAACAGTAAGAGTGATAGAGACAAACATTTACCAGAGCGCACATGCTGCCTGAGTCCATGTGCTGCTGTGCCCAGGTGGTCGAGCACAAGCAGTGCCTGAGCATATGTGTCACCTGCATCTCCCCTCTTGAGATGCCTACTTCATAGCTGATGCTGGGGGTGTGTAGGGGCTCTTCCTGCCTTTGGAGAAGCCCGCATTCTCTGAAGTGCTAATCTGTCTCTCTCTGTCTCTCTTCTCTCTTCTCTCTCTCTCTCTCTTTTTTCTCCCTCCTTTCCCTTCCTAAAACCTCCAAATAAATCTGTTTTACTTCAAAAAAGAAAAAAAAACAAGTTTTGCAGATAAACAAGGAGAGCCAGAAATGATAACACATGGGTTAAGGTGCTTGCCTTGTACAAAGTGGATTCAGGTTTGACCCTTCTACAGATATGGTTTCCTGAGCACAGTCAGGAGTCATGCCTGGGGAGAACAAGATACACCCTAAGCACAGCTGAGTTTGGCCCCCAAACAAAACAATGCAACAGACAAAATCTAAAACAAAGGCAATGTTAACTTGTTAACCCTTGATTTTAAACTTCAAATCTTTCTCATTTATATTTTACTTCTCATTTTCTCTAGTCTCTCAGGAAAGCTTTATCTGTTATCAAAAGATGATCTGGTAATCATATCTCTGACTAACTCAGAGAAAGAGAAGAATAGAGATATACATAGGGCTTCAGAGTGACAAGTTTGCTCCATGGGCCACCAAAGAAATCAAAAGGATTAAGCAATCAAAGAAAAGAATCAGATTAAATAACTTTATATTGAATCTATGCAAACATGAGAACTATCAAAAAGTTTTCCATTTTTAAATTTGTTAGAGATGTTCCCGATAACAATGGGAAGACAGTGATACAGTGAAATTTGTTAGACTTTCACTGTATGCCACTTCTGATACAGGACTCTGTGCAGGGCATCTGTTATTTCTTTTTCTTAACCCCCCCCCACCAACTTAGGGTCCAAAGTAGCATCTAGGGTGCATGTTTTGCATGTGGCTGACCAAAGGTTTGATACCTAGTACACTATGATGCCCCAGCTCTGCCAGCCTGAACACTATGGGGTACTCCCGAAATGAAGAAATTCCCAATTTAACCCCTAAAAGAATAAAGTAAAAAGGCCTAACCTTTTGTAAACAAAAGAACACTAACATTAAAAAAGTAAAACTTTTTTTTTTAATTCTATTCTTTTTGTTAAAAAAAATCCTTCTCCAGAATAAGAATTCACTAAAGTATAAGTTGGCAATATTTATGCCTATCAAAGCCTATTAAAATATTGATTTTAATTTTAATTTTGTATTATTATTATTATTACTTTGCCTTTTAGGTTAACACCTGCGATGCTCAGGAGTTGCTCAGAGGTCACTCCTGGCTCTGCACTCAGGAATTAGTACTGGTGATACTCAAGGAACCATATGGAATGCTGGGGATAGAAACCCCGTTTGGCTAAGTGCAAGACAAATGCTCTACCCATTACCCTATCACTCTGGCCCCTGGATCTTAATTTTCAAATATACGTATGAACCCTAGTAAAGCATCAGTAAATTTGTCACTGTTGCATTTTAACTGTCAAATAAAAGGGATAAAAAATTAATTAATAAAATAATGACAAAATGTTTTTAAAGTCTCCCATATCCATTGCTACTCAACATTTGAAGGAAATTAGACTAAGGATACAATCTTATTTATATGCACTCTATTTGTTATGCATCATATGGGAAAATTTAAATAGAAACATCTTATATAAAATTTCCTACTGGTAAATATGCTTTAAATTTTGTCTTATATTTGGAATAAACACTGGAATAAAACATTCAATTAATACTAATCTAATTTAATGATAGTACTTTTCCCATGAAAAATCTTGCAAATAATGAATTCCTACCAGTTTCCCAGAAAACAAATATAAGTATAATAAATGCTTCTCATAGAGGTCACTTATAAACAGCTAATCATAAGACAATCTTTGATTCTACTTTATACATTTTTCCATATGAAATATGTTTATGTATTTAAGTAATCTAGATTATAGGAAAATAGTAACTCCTAAAAAAGATCATCTCTAACACAAGGTAAACTGCAGAGCTGGATTCCAGAACAATGAAAAAACTGACAACAATTTCAGGAAATCTTCCTCTCAGAGGGTCTCTTTGCTTCTAAAATTAGCACCAATAAATACTTCAAAAAGAGTGAAATAATAAAATGGTTTGTAAGGAATGACAGTTTTGGTTGTGATTTAAAAGACTCGCTATTTAAAGGAACCACATGGCTTCAGGGAACCCATTTGTTGTATCTAGTAAATACACATCTCAATGAGCAGACATACATTGATCTGCTCTTACTATCTTAGCAATCCTTCCAAAACTTTGTTTTATATGAATCATTGCCAAGAATAAGGAATTTGTCCTTTGATTTGTAAGTCTCAGATCCAGACTTATTTATCTCAAAGCCTGAGCATAGCAGACAATAGAAAAAGCATTTTTCAAATTGTTTCATTCTCAAAGATAAACTGTTAAAACACACAGCTCAACATAACATTAGTGGATTATGCATTTTGAACTGTTTCTGGCCCTACTCATCACTATGAAGATGAAAAGCAAATATAAATAGGTTTTAGTTCTGTCTAGGTGTATGCTTCTCAGACTGAATAATGGACCCTTACAAACCCCACTTTACTTGAAGGTGATAGTAATAGGAAACTGAAGTGTATCCCACATATTGTCTTCATAAAATAAAGAGGACTGAGGCCCCCCAAATTGCATTTCTTTCCCCAGACTCTCACATAAGAGTCAGATGAAAATTGCATTTTCACATCTTCTTCCAAACTCCATTTTTTATTAAAACACTGTGATTTTCAAAGTACAAAGTTTTTCATTATACAGTAGTTAGAAAGACTCATCATCCAACACCAATCCCACCACATTAAATTTCGTTTTATCCCTTTTATTTTTTATTTTTTGGGGCTATACCCAGAAGTGATGAGAGATTATGCCTAGCTCTGCATTCAGATATCACTCCTGTCAGGGCTGAGGGAACATTTCTGAAGTGGGGGACTGAGCAAGGGTGTACCAGGTACAAGGCAAGCTGCCTACCTGACTACTATCCCTCTGACTCTCATTAGCATTTAAACAAACGTGTGGGAGTCAGAGGCTAGGTAAGACAGAAAATGGAACAGTGTGCTAACAATTGTTGAGGGTACTTATGCCAACCTAGAACTGAGCATTAAATAGAGGCAAAAGATACACATGACGTCAACCCTTTAATGTATGTTCTGTAATCCATAGTTGGAGGGGAAGGAAAAGAGAAAGAGAGAGAAATGGAAAGAAATAAAGAACCTGCCATGGAGGAGGGCTGGGGGAGGGGGAGGGAACCGGGACGTTGGTGGTAGGGAGATGGGCACTGGTGGCGGGATGGGTGCTGCAACACTGTATGACCAAAACCCAAATATGAACTTTTTAATTGTATATCTTTGTAATTGTAAAAATAAAAAATTTTAAAAAAAAAAGATGACAGGAAACGGAAGAGTGAAAAGGGTACAGATCACAGACTACATCAGCTGGAGGCTTACACTTCACATTTTGCATGGCCAAACATGAAAGTCAAGAAGTAAGAAGAAAGCAGGTATTTCCTTTTTTGTCTAAGCCAATTGCCTCACCCCACAACTTTTACTAGGTACTTACCTCTTCTGAGTCATTATGTCTCTTTCTCTTTCTCTGTATAAGACCAAAGAAGTACCTTCACTCCATTAAAAAAAAAAGAATTACGTTTATCCCAATGCCTGAATTGTTATTGTTACAGTCTACTTTGGGGGTGGTGGAAAAGAAAGATACAGCAGAGGGCGGGCAGACAGGCACTCTGGCAGGGAAATAACCACTCTGATTTTGCTTTGATTTCTGTTTCAAGTCTTGTAATGACAGATCTCACTCCAGTGCAGTATGTTTTGGAAATATAGTTAAAAAGGATCTGTGATTGCTTTTAGGCACATTTTAAGTGTTGACTAATAAAAGGTAAATATCAAAATAGAACAGTTTAATATAGAATTTTTAGTATTCTAAGGCATCTGCGACCTGCTGAAATTTAATTATTTCTCCAATACCCTTTGGAACAGTTCAGAAAGATGTGGTACAGTTTCTATCTAGTACATTAAGCATCTGGCCTGACTTCACAGAATTACAGATAGCTGAATGTGCACTCTCTCTATTTTATTAACATCCATAGGCTCATATTTAGATTGTAGTACTGATGTGCCCTGACATGCATCTACCTGTTGACAGAATAAAACTGAGCTCAACTTGAGAGGGTCTGCAAATAGAAACTCTTTTAAAGATGTTTTGGCAATTTACACATAAAAATCTGGCTTTAAAAATGAAAGAAAAGAAAAAGAGCAGCTTCAAGTTTAAAAATTTATAAAACATGCCCAAGTTTCAGCATGCCAGCTCTGAAAATGAATTAATCTCCAGCATCCGCGTCTTCATTCTTTTTTTTCATGTCTTCATTCTTAAGCTAACAATGTCCAATTTTCCTTTGCTTCCTGCCCTCTCGTCCATTCTCAGCCATGTGTTTGAGTGGACTTGCCCCTAACTGCCAATCTTTAGGGGGTTTCATCTCACCTGCATATCCCTACCCTAAATTCCTGCAAGAGTTTCAGGAACAAACGTGATTAAGTTGATGCAAGTAAGAGAAGCTCCAATCAGGTGCTTCTAGAGGTACTTGTTGTCCTGAGTACCACAATATGAGAATGTGGTACGTGAAACTGTGACTGCTTGCGAAGAATGACTAGAGCTGTCAAAGGTTAACAACACAGAGCCTATGGAAGCACCCACCACTTAAAACAGAAAAGTACTAAGAACCAGTGTTCAATATAAAGACATAGGTTAGAGGGCCACACCTGGCTACTCCCAGCTCTGTGCTCAGGGATTGCTCCTGGCAGTGTCAGTTTCAAACCCAGGCGACCTGGCTGCAAAGCATAATTGCAATGCATTGAACATTCTCTTCAGTTCTCAGAGTCCTCTTTTTAAACCACTATATCAAACTTTCCCTTATGCCATACTATACACATAAATTTCTCAGTTATATGAACAAACAGACAGTAAAGCTTGGATGGATTTGAATCACTATCTATCAAAAATATTCTCAACTGATAACAGCCTAAGGCACTTAATATACCAAAAGTCTGTGCTTTTAACACAACACTCAAGACTTTATTCTCATGACAAATAGTGACAGGAAAATCATTAAGAATAGTTCTTCCTAAGACATAAAGAACTTTAATACATTCTAAGATTCAATCTCAAATATTATGGTTGGAAGTGGTTTAGATTTAGCTAGCTCTCCTAACTGCTTTTTCTTGGATCTTCAGTGAATTCTGTATACCATGAATGAATGCAACAATTCAAGTTGGAAACTGTCAAGACAAATTAGAAACCTAGATTGAAAACGACTATCTACTGTAGTCATTTTGAGCTGGAAGTTGGTTTTTACTAGTCTCCTCTAGCGTTCCCACCCCTTTCCTCTCCCCTCCCTGTTTTTCATTGGAGATCTCACATACTCTCACAGAAACAGAAGAAAAAAGATCTCTGATAGTACCATTTAGAAAGTCATATTTTTTAAAACTGGGATATGCTATTGGAGTTCATTTTCAAGCCAGTTGCTTGCAAAACCCATTTTCTCATTCTCAATATTTTTTTCATAAGTAAATATTTTCTGTAAAAAGAAAATAACAAAACAGCAAAGTGAAAAATGTCTACAATAACGCAACTAAAGTCTAAGTTCAACAAAAAATCAGAAAGAAAATCAACCTATTTCCTTCCATATTTCCCCAGCAATTCCAATTTTCTAAGGTTTTTTTTTTACTTCAGTGTGAAATAATGAAGTCCTTTTAAAAAAGTTCTCATTTGCTCTCTCCCATCTCCCTTGTTGTTTTCCTACTACTTCTTGCTGCTCCCTTTATCCAGGTTCTTGGATGCCCTCATCCTGACAACTTCAGCTGCCATGTATTAGAACATACTATGAAACAGAAATTGAGCTAATGACCTCAGTGAGTTTAAGTAGATTGTCAACTTCACTATGTCAAAGATGGACTCAAGACTCCAAAGCCCATGCCATTACACATTAGACTATAGTGATTTCTCCACTTTAATTCCTCCCCTCCTATCACAATTTAAAGGTCTTGACACCAAAAATCACCAGACTTCTTCCATCCAAGATAATCACCCCTTATAGTAGTTTTGCAGCTAATCTCCCTTATTTAGCACAAGAGAAAACAATATAAAGTAACTTAACACTTTACCAGAGGTAAATGGTTACATATTATTACAGAGGGGTACATATTATTATAAATTCACCTCCAACTGGAAGAATTTCAGGCAAGTGAAAAGAGTGGGGATTACCCCTCTCCCCAAAAAAGTGGAGGTAACAAAAGTACTTATTTCTGGATAGGGAAAAATTCAGTGTTCTCTTCAGTGTCTTTGTAAAGGAATTATAGCTTTTTACAATCTCCTCTCTTCTACATTTTAATCTACATTTGAAAAAATTATCAACTCTCCCTAACTGATATTCAAGAAATTCCTGCAACCTGTAGAGTCCTGTGATTAATAAAAGCTCAGAGCAGATATATGAATCCATATGAAAACGACAGTCTAGGGAATAAATACTTCTGAGCTCCTAACTCCCAGGCTGCTCTTGGATAACTATTGCCAGAACAAAGTTTGTTTACTTTTCTGTTTTTCTCATTCAGCCCTGTCTAGGTGGTAACTAAACTTATCAAATATGGATATTAACTTACAACAATTTGTCCAGGCAAAAATACAACCAATTCCCAATGGAAATAGCTTCTAAAATGAATTATATCACTAAATATACATGTATTTGTTTTTAAGTTACAGATAAAACATAATGATTTACTGAGAGATAACTGTTGTTCCGGACTCTCTTTTAACCAAAATTTAGCAGACACTATTATGCTTATTTTATGTTACTTTTTTTCAAAAAAAATGGGCTTTTCAAGAGACACCAAATTCTAAAACCCTTAATTCAATGAGTCTGCCTTCAGAGACCAGTAAAAGTACATGAGAACAATAGAGGTCAATATACCTCATTATCAAGGGTTCTCCTTCTACTTTGATATCGTCTATCTCAAGAGAAACCCAAAAGATTAAATTGTCATCAAAGAACCATATAAAAAGTAAACTAAATGAAACCAATGAAGAAACCAAACCTAAACATTCCTGAAAAGACAATTAGGTCCACTCCTTCAGAAACGCACTTTTACACAAAACACTAAAAAAAGAAAATGATTTTACAAAAAAAAAACTAAAAAGCTGTGAACCTCAGAGAATAAAATTAATACAAAAAGTAAAATGTACTTTCTTGGTGGAAAACTTATGGGCCCCAAATAATTGCTGAATATCAAAAACCAATCTATGAAAATAAGTCTATTCTTATGTTAATTAGACACAGATCATAATACCTTTACCCCACAGTTGTTCATGCATTTCATGTACCTAAATTTAAAACATTTTAATAACATGCAACAAGTTGTTGAAAAGTTTTTTTCCTTCTTAGACTGTTTATATCTAAACCCATTTTCTGATCAACCAAAACGTCAAAAAAGTAAAATTTAAATTTTCAAAAACATTCTTAAGTGTCACCAGACAAGTAATAACTCCTGGACAACTTGTGAAAACATAAGAAAAACATTTTTATTTCCAAAAACTATAGAATAGTAAATTACTTACTACCTCTAGGATAAAGATCTAATCACTTCCATTTACTTTTTTTTTAATTTTTAACATACCTATTTCCCTTCTTGTAAGCAAAATGGGTTTTATTTGCAACTGTTTTCTATTCATTTGTCAAATATCCACAGCTAGGGTTTCTGGCCTTTATAATTATAATGTTATTATAATGTATAATATAATTTTGGATTAATTTATTTTCAATACAGCTGGCTGAATAATCTGTTTTTTTTCTATTGTGATCTTATAAATATCCTTCTAACATGCTTGTATTTTTTAATAAGCCTGTTACCACTACCTTGTTCTAGTAAACTTTAGATTTAGAAAATGTTGAAATTCCAAAGGCCTGCCTATAAACTGAATGGCAGGCATCCCAGCTTTGGCAGCCTGAGCCTCATTTTGTCTTCTCTCACTCCCTCTAGCGTTTGCAAAGTTCATCTCACTGGTTATTCAGTTACCTCACTGAATAGGCTCTTTGCTAAGTCCTGCCCATCTATGACATCACCCACTTCTTCAACCACTGTGAGGTGAGGCTTTAACTTCAGAATTGGAGGTGGACTGCGAGCAGTAAACTGGAATGCTCTCCCTCCCGCACTTCTCAGTGTAGGAGTGATCCGAAGCTGGACTAGCTCAGCCTGCAGCTGCCGCCGGCTTTGTGTGGACTGGACTTGGCGCTTGGGAGCGGGGAGGGTTATTACTCCAGTTCACAGTCAGTGGAATTACAGCTAGAGCCGCAGTGTGTAAAGGATTGCTTTTCTCGCCTTCTTGGTAAGTGTTTTCAATATTTTTCTTTATGATTGTCCCAGAAAGTTTGCTTGGTTTTTACTCTCTAGGAAGAACTGACTTGGTATTATGAGACGTCCAAATACTAACGTTTGCTCAATCGCAGTATAAGCAATGTATGTGCGTGCAATCCAGGACGGCAAGATTTGACTAATCAACCTAATACTGGAAGTTTCTTAGAACTAGAATTACCTTTCTTTTTCAGAAAAAAAAATTGATGCTGATGATAGCCAATGGCCATTTCTGTCGTGCATTTGCTATTTGAAAAGAGGAAATAGCAAGTTGGAAAGTTAAAATGCTTCGTCTTAAAAACACAAGGTGTATTTCTCACAGAGAGTAAAGTGAAAGATCTTGCTAACTTAGTGATACTATATGTGTGGTATGATCACCAATTGATGTTTTTACAACTGTGAAAGAAAATCAATAATCCCTCAGCCCATGAGTGCGCAATACATGAAAAGCATACATCTTGCTCACAGCTAGCCGAGCTACTCCTAGAGACTTCTGTGCCTCGGTAAGGATTAACAGCTACACCTAGATATTAAAGCTTGCACTGCTATCCTACCAGACAGAGGTGCTTCCAGCATTTCAGGCTTGCAAATCTCAACTAGTAAAATTCAACGCATGAGGGGGGAATGCTTTTCCAACCATATTCCCTCACCAGCAGAATGCCAAAATTCATTGCTCAGGCAAATGCCTGTGACTAGCATAGTAATTGGTAAACTCTACTCAGAAAAAAACTAACAAAGCTCAGCCTGGAAGCTAACACTGATATATACAGCAAGTTCAGGGTGGCAGGGGGTAAAAAAAAAAAGCAGAGTGCCCAGCAAGTAAGATATGTAGAGTCTCCAATTGCTTGAAACTCACAAAAAAAAATTTTTATGAGAACGTTCTTATGCCACAGAGCTTTTAAGAGTAGTTAAATTCATCTACTCAATATTTTTAAAGTGAATTGGATCTGAGACAAAATGGATGCAGAGAGGTAAAGAGTGCAAGAGAGCAAGCAACAGGCCTATATTTTCTCAACATCTGGAACAAGGGGTTGAGTTTTTTTAATTAAAACTTACAGTTTTAAAAGATTTGATCTGGGTCCATTATGGAAGCAAATTTTCCAATGGTTTTGACATTTTGCTATTTAAACTTTTCTTTATAAATAAATTGATCTATTTCATACTGCACATATATATATGTTAATTTGTTAGTCAGAAACAACAGAAACAAAGCCTCTGGAAAATTTGCAGCAATGCCTTTCCTTCATTCCTAAGTGCATAAAAATATTCTCACTGGCATAAACATCCTAACCAGCACATACATGTAGGTTTGTAAGGAGCATCATTTATGCCTGCCCTAGAGAAACAGTTAACCAATACTCATCTCTTCTGAAATCAGAAATAAAACAAGGTTTAAAAGTGCTACAAAATAACGATATTCCCAGTAACACCAGATTAATTTTTTAAGAAGATTAAACCAGAGGTATGCTACTTACTTTGCAAATACTCATGTGTATGCAACACATGTATATACTTACATAGTCATATATTAAATTAGCCTGAACTAGAAAATGGGATTAAAAACCATGATTATATATCTTTAAGGAAGTCACATTTTTTTCAAATGTAGCACGACCAAAACATCCAAAATAAGCATTCTAGCAAATGAATAAATATAATAATAAATTAACAATTAATTAATATTGTATCCCTGTAGTACCAATCATCAGTTATTAACTAGGCTTTCATTTCTCTACAAAACCCACTTTTAAATCTATTATGGTTAGGTTCAAAAATGCTCAATCAAATAGCCTCCTAAATATTAACGTTTGTGAAATACATAATTGAGCAGCAAATAAAAGTTTCTACAAAAAGAAAAGCAGTATAAGAAATTTTTCACATCTGAATATACCAGCAAAATAGAAGGTATGTTTCTTTTGTTTTCAAGTGTTAATTAAGGAGCTTCCAATTCTATCAAAACTTTTTTCAAAGCTAAATGAAGCGATGTGAAATAAATTTGGTTGAAATCTTGTGGCTGTCAGACTTTGTTAGCAAGCTATTAATTATCTTTATCCCAGTTTCTTCTCTAGACTATATTGCCCAATCAAATAGAAACTCCAATTATGTGCAGAATCCCTGCCTAGGGACACAGGGTCTCAGGATGAAAAAATACAATTATCAGTTTTAAATATGCAAATGTACTGCAGAGAGATTTGTCTGTGCTTTTCTTGGCTATGTATTCTGTCTCTCCCCTCTCTGAATGGTTTTAAACCACTTAAAACACTACCTATAAAAATCAGTATGCTTTGGGCTAATATTGAATGAATTTTCTTCTGCTGGCTTCACTGGTTTTAATATGCAAGTGTTAATTCAGATATTAAACTGATTTTGAAAACAGTTTGAAAGGGCATTTCAGTGGATTCTACCCTTTTCTCCCTTCCCACCCATTTTTAAGGTGGGTGGGCTCTATAACAAAGAATGAGAATGTGATTAATTTAAGATTCAGAACTAACTTATATTTTAACTACTCCCATGCACACTTAAGCAGTCAGTTCAAACCAGTTGTTCTAATAGCACTGTAAATAATTGTTGAAAGTCAAGTGAATACCAAAAGGCAATGAGAGAAATCAAATTCAGTAAAAATTTCAAAGGCTGTAATTTCTTCCCTCCTTTCCCCCCCCCATGCCCTCCCACCCGTTTTCTCCCCACCCCCACCCCCCACCTTTTGCCCCAGAGGCCTTCACTGTTCTCAACAGGGGGCTTTGTTGTAATTAAACCAGAGAAAAACTGGCCGACAGCAGCCAACATCTGACTTGCGGCTTCTAAAAGCAGTGTTCTGCTAGAGTGTACCACCCCCAGCGGGCAAAAACTCTACAGTAAATCTCTCAGAGATATTAAATCTCAAAACTGCATATTTCTCCTCAGAGAATAAAAAGGACTGTTTCTTGGCTCCTTCTTATATTTCACCATTTCAAAAACTTACTGTAAGTCAACAAACCAATTTCCAACAAAGAGATGGTTTGTAAATGTCTTCTGGAAAAAACCTTCCTCTTAAGAACCCAAACAGAAATACATTTTTCAGACGGCATTTTCCAGTTTCAGAATGCAGATCAACATCACTAAATTGAGTTAATCTACACTAAAAACAGTTTTGAAAGCCGTTTTTGTATTGTATAGAAAAGAGACTTCAGGATTTGATTTGTCCCTTTGCCAGAAAGAGCTCTAGAGAAAACAGATTTTAAACAAAAAATAATGATATATAGTTTAAGTAGAAGTTAAAATAGTATTTGTTTTCTCATATACATAATCTCTTCCCTAGTCCCCAAATCAAGCATTAGGAATATGTATAAAAAGCTCTCTCCAGGTATCTGTCTGCTTAAATAAGAGGAGGAAGAAATTGTACTAACTTGATGAGACAATGACAGCTTTTGTTCTTTATTCTTTCCTTTACCTCTGCACAAGTTACCGGGCAACTTTGAAAAGAAAACTCAGATCTCATTTGCTCAAACACCACTTTTAAAGTGTGCCACTGGACTTCGAATTGATCAATTTATGTACTGTTGATTTTCTTCCTCTTCATTTGCTTTAAATCAATAATTCCCTATATTCTGACATGAAAAATAAAAAGGAATCTTCATGATTTGGGATATCTCACCAATTAGCACAGTGTCTGGCACACAGCAGACCCAAATATTTGTTTAATTAGTGTATGGGAATTTAAATATTAGAAACTCAAAGCACACTGACCAAGACCAAATTGTGTTAGAATCCTAGAAAAGGCATTTCACCGTTGCAAAATGAAAATGTTGTGGGGTAAACATTAGAATAATTTTCATTGCAAATGCTCAAAAGTCAATGAGAACTTAAAGCATGATTCCTGCACCAAACTCTCTAATGTTCTGCCTGTATCACTATATAAATTGTATTTTTATTTCTTCTATACAAATCTTGGTTCTGTAATTTATTTACTCTGTCTTTATAATATAGGATTCAATGTGATGAAAATAATATGCCAGCTTGCCATTTTTTTGTCTTAAGGATGCTCTGTTTAACTTCACAAACCAAAATGCATGAAGCAGAATTAGATTAATTTATCACAAATCAATTGGTAAAAGTCAGTAACATAAACAGAGAAGTACGACTTTGGAAGTTTTGTCCCCTGTATTACATAAATGAAAGAATACCTTCTTGAGGCAAGAAAATAGTCTAGACAAAATCAAGTATGAAAAGGCATACTTGCTTCTCTCCTCTCGGCAAACCCTTCAGACTTCATGACTCTCAAGAGGAGAGTTAGAGGTCCTTCTGCTTGCCTGGCATTAAACAAAAGGATTGGAACTTTCCTGAAATCTGATGATCGTGGAAATTTTAACCATCAGACAGGCTGCTTAGAAAGCATCTTGCTGTCACTATCAACTAACCTGATGTATGCCAGTTTTTTTTTAATTTAACTATATGCATAGTTTATATGAATTTCTGTTGTTGAAAAGAAATAGCATCCACTCTCACACCATTTTGTTGTACTTGCCAGCAATTTAAACCTCATAAATGAATCACTTTCTTAATGATGTAAATAATGACTATATATGCATACATGTGTATATATGTATACACATAATATAGATACTATACACAGTCACAAACTTGGATTAATTTAATTAAGTATATATTTCTTTATCTCAAAATTTATTCAAAACAATAAAGCAATTAACTTAAACCAGACTCTCTGCACATCATCCTATTTTATGTACAAATATATTTAAAAGTGACCAGCATTAACAAAATAAAAAAAACATTAAGGTGAAATGAAAATTTCAAAACCCTAGACTTACAATTTTCTTGAAAATGAGAAAGGCTTAGTATGATTTAAGTCAAAGGTACAAGATCATTTATAGCAGAGGACTTTAGAGATTAGTATTATAAACTATTACGTGTCACTCTAAGAGATAAACAAATGAAAAATATCTTTCCACCCCAACTCCAAAATTACTATAATAGTAAAGACAAATTTATTTATACATACAGATTGCCTCAGTTTTTAAATTTAACTTAAATAATTTTAATATCATTTTTCTATCCTAGCATAACTTAAATTATATTAGAGTTCTTTAAATATCTCAAAATGATAGTGTCCTTATCTTTCTTAGGTGTATCATAGAAATAAATTGGAGACTTTTTGCATACTTGGTGATTATATTATAAATGCGTGGGGATTAAAAACTCCACAATTTTTATGAAAAGTTTTCCTGAATAAAAAAGATCACTCCTAAAAATGTGACTCATGAGGTAATTATACATTTTTCTTTTGCTTTATTTTTTTAATTTAAATATTAGACACCTAAATAAAAAATTCCATTCAAAATTATCTTTACACGCTTGAAGTAACTAAGAATTCTGCTTGATTCCTCCAAGTTACCCATAACAGTGTTTTACTAAAAGATTGATTCCTATTTGTTCAGAAGTAATGGCCTTTTTTAAGGCTATGTAGATATTAAGCTCTGAACTTGATGGAGAAACCTGGACACAGTGTTCATCCTAGTGAGGCTCATTTTCTTTCATCATTCACATTCAACTTCAATGTCTTTATGTGCATGAAAAGAAGAAAGTCTAAACATGGGTCAGTGTCACTTATTTTTTGAAGAAGAGATTAATATAACTGTTATTACAAAAAGCAGTACCAGTTAACACCATAGTTTCATACACAAAAAAAGAATCAAAATATAAAATATGATCAAATGCAACAGTAAATTATAATGTACTATTTTGAACTTAAATAAAGGGAGAATAGACTTCTAAGGGAAAATTCATTTT
This sequence comes from Cryptotis parvus, assembly GCA_021461705.1. Classification (NCBI taxonomy): domain Eukaryota; kingdom Metazoa; phylum Chordata; class Mammalia; order Eulipotyphla; family Soricidae; genus Cryptotis; species Cryptotis parvus. The sequence continues at coordinate 137,597 of JAJIBD010023107.1, read as the reverse complement.
GAAACAGCAGTGTTTTCTCCAGAAAAACTTGCTTTACTTTTTTCTTTCTTCTTTTTTGTCTTGGATGTTAATGCAGTTTTGGGAGAAGAGAATAATATTTTCCAAGAACTTAATGAGATTTAAGGCCTTCTATTAATCCCACAGTATCACCTCTATTGTATTAATAGCAATATAAATTTGCATATCAAATGCAGCAGAGAAAGTAGTTTCACAAATGTAAAATAGGAAAAATAAATATATTAAATTCCCTTCATTTTATGTCAATTTTTTAAAAAATTTTTCCCTCTGAGTTATAAAGGAAATATCAAGACATTTTTAGAGCTTGACTAGGTAATTATAGCTCAGATACAAACTCAAAGGCATTCATTGATTTTTTTTTCCTTTGCTCACACTGATCATCACCTTAGACAGACTCTGAAGTTGTTGTGACTCAGGGAATCACCACAACATTTGAAATCCCTATGCAGCAGATTCAGCTTCTCAACATTAGAGAATGTCCTAGAAGGTGAGAAATACCCATTAATGTTATCATTGTCTCTCACCTCTTATTTCTGCAATATTTTTAAATAAGTTAGTTTCTCATGTAATTTCCTAAAATTGTTTTTCTAAGCTTAAACTAACCAAATTATCTGATGCTGAATTATTTTCAACCTTAGAAGAAACAGTGAAAGTAGACATCTTAAAAATTACTTTGAAATTGTAATTTCAAAATTTGGTGTTCCATTTTTACACACTGAAAAAGGAAATTCAAAAATATACTATTGAAATTTAACAGTAATGAGCAAAGTCCTAAAGGCATCATGGCAAAACCACACATTAAACAGCAAATCATTTAAAAATTTTGCTGTGATCTCGGCACTTTGCAATATCTATAGGAAACTATCAATTTGCAAAATGTGATTTTACTCTGAAGTTAGCTAAATAACATATATATTATACATATAAACTTAAAAATATTTTAATAAATCTATGGCAGTGTGGTATCCAAAGGCAAATGAAAAGAAACAGAATTTTGAAAGAGACTATAAACACAAATTTTGGCCTCGTTTAACATTCCCTGTTAGTAGAGTTGGATTCTGGAACAGATGGCTATCCTTGTTGGATGCTATGTAATTACTGGGAAGAAACAAGTCACTTCTGCTTTGGTTCTTACTTTCAGTGTCAAAAATTTCCAATGTAGCCTAATGTTCCCTATCTCTACAGATGTAGAAATCTGAGTGGGTTAAGAGATCCTAAACTTAACCACTACCAATTCTTTACCTACTAAAAAAGAAATCTACAAGTATATTTGAAAATAGAAACTTTTAAAGAACTTTTAAAGATTGTTCTTTTTTAAAGATTTGGTCTTTAGGAAAATATAAATGGGAATCATGATACTTAAATAAAGACTTTTAAAGATTGGACTTTTAAAGATTGGTCTTTGAAAATATAAATGGGAATAATGATACTTAAATAAAGCTTTATTTCTTTTTCTTAATTCAGAGTAAACCAACAATTCAACTCTTTGGTGACCATGTTGACTTTAGTTCCAATTTCCTTTATGTAAGAAAAATGGGAATTGAAAAATAAAAAGGTCATTTTCTCCAATACCATTAACAATTATGATAAACGTAGTGTTACTAAAGGAAAGAACTGAAGTTAAATCTCTGGGGAATTTCTTTATCATGTCAAATTTCATTACTAATAGCTGATTACAATCTCTTATTTTCACAGGACATGCTCAGACTGAGTTTATTTTCCGGAAGAGAAATATAAATGGAATGTTCTATGCCTCCTTTCCTTTCCCAAGAAGAATATCTGAATGAAGTTTTCTTTACATTCTGAAACAAGAAGACCTATCCTTGCATAGTGTGACTACACCAGAAGTTCTGAGAAAGCAGCAAGAAGCAAAAGGTAGAAATAGCTGTCTCACAGCAGGTAATCACACCTCTGGATGTACTGTACAAAGTTTATACTTGGATAATCCTGGATGGGAGTAAAGGTGGGGGTAAATGCAAGAAAAACCTAGTACGATACAGGCCTTACAATGAAGGAAGCCATTCATGAGGATCTGAAGTTACTCTCTCTAACAACACTGCACAGAAGAGCCAATAAAAAATTCAAAGAAAGCAATTTCCACTAAGGGAATTAAGCTACACAAAAGGAACCTTCACACAGAAACTATCAGGAAAAAAAAAATAAAACATAGGAAGTCATGATTTCTACATAGTAATAAGAAACTGAATTGTTTCTGGCTCCACTTTAATGAGCTTGCCCACCATGCTAACTGCAGCTGGAATGTACATTGACAACAAGCCTGATCTGGAGGTGTGCGCCGTATAGGATTACTTGAATAAACAGTGAAGAGCATTTCCAAGGACTAAACAAGAGCTGTTAACTCCCAGACCCTCTCCGGGAAAAAAATACACGTGTATTGGATTTTTTACTCACACAAAATTTACTCACATCGTTCAATAAGGTAGGAAAAATTATTAAAGTTTCTTATTTTCATGCCTGAAGTGATAAAGGCTAATTAACTCCTAGATTTGCAGAATGGATAGTATTACACAAATAATTATTAATCTATAGTTCTCCTGCCATGAGGAAAGGTGAATAAGTTCTAGATTAAAAATATAAGAAAAATATAAATGTAAAATGTGAAAGAGAATGCAGTAAATGTGAAATAGAATGTAGTAAAAAATGTGCATCTAGCTATTAAACTATAGCATGAAACACATTATCAGAATATAAGCAGAATGAATTAGCTTATCTAAAAATGAAATCTTCTATTCAGGTAACCTGGATAGATTAGCTATGCCATTCTTTCCTCCTCTACAATAGATGAGAAATATCCTACTGAGTTTTTTTTTTGCAAAAAATATCTAACAAGGTTTAATATTGAAAATCACTGAAAAAATCAGTAATACTAAAGAACAGCTGCTTAAATGGATTTTTTCATTGCATATACATACATTTTGTAGTCTACTAAATAAAAATTGGATACACCTATGGTTATTAAAAATAGTAGTAGTATTTTGTATGCAATGAATTATATTCATACTGTGTTAACTTAAATACATTTTGTGAAAACATTCAGTGACTAAAATTAGCATAAAATAGAAAAATTATTATCAAAAATATTTCATAATATTCAGTAAGACTTTAATTATATTTGATATCCAACATCAACAGAATGTGGGACATCAAAATTCTTAATAACAGAAACATTTAAGGCAAAAATGATTATATGATTGTTTTTGTTATTAGCTAGCTAAAGGTCCTAAGTATCCAAAAATGTAAATAAAAACTGTCACTGTTTTATTTTCCATGTTTATTTTGAACACAATTTTAAATATGTTGGTCTAATTTTTTTTAACTCATTCCATTTTAGGACTTCAGAGCTACTTTGTATAAAAGACTTCAACTGCTGACCATGATCAGCTCAGCCTGGAGCATCTTCCTCATTGGGACAAAAAATTGGGCTGTTCCTTCAGATGGCACCTATATCAGCTATGGCTAAATCCTGCCCATCTGTGTGCCGCTGTGATGCAGGCTTCATTTATTGCAATGATCGCTCTCTGACATCCATCCCAACAGGAATACCAGAGGATGCTACAACTCTCTACCTTCAGAACAACCAAATAAATAATGCTGGGATTCCTTCTGATTTGAAAAACTTGTTGAAAGTTGAGCGAATATACCTGTATCGCAACAGTTTAGATGAATTTCCTACCAACCTTCCAAAGTATGTCAAAGAATTGCACTTGCAAGAAAATAACATCAGGACGATCACTTATGATTCACTTTCAAAAATTCCTTACCTAGAAGAATTACATTTAGATGATAACTCTGTCTCTGCTGTCAGCATTGAAGAGGGAGCTTTCCGGGACAGCAACTATCTCCGACTGCTTTTTCTGTCACGTAACCACCTTAGCACAATACCTGGAGGTTTGCCCAGGACTATAGAAGAACTCCGCTTGGATGATAACCGCATATCCACAATTTCATCACCATCTCTTCATGGTCTTACTAGCCTAAAACGCCTGGTTTTAGATGGAAACCTGTTGAACAACCATGGTTTAGGTGACAAAGTTTTCTCTAACCTCGTCAACTTAACAGAACTGTCACTGGTGCGAAATTCCCTGACTGCTGCACCAGTAAACCTTCCTGGCACAAACCTGAGGAAGCTTCATCTTCAAGATAACCACATCAATCGGTTGCCTCTCAAAAGCTTTTTTCTGACCTTAGGCAACTGTATCGGCTTGATATGTCCAATAATAACCTAAGCAATTTACCGAGGGGTATCTTTGATGATTTGGACAATATAACCCAGCTGATTCTTGAAACAACCCCTGGTACTGTGGGTGCAAGATGAAATGGGTGCGTGACTGGTTACAGTCACTACCTGTGAAGGTCAATGTCCGTGGACTCATGTGTCAAGCCCCAGAAAAAGTTCGGGAATGGCTATCAAGGACCTCAATGCAGAACTGTTTGATTGCAAAGACAGTGCCGTTGCAAGTACCATTCAGATAACCACTACAACACCCAGTACAGTATATCCTGCTCAAGGTCAGTGGCCCGCCCCGGTGACCAAACAACCAGACCAGAAGAATCCCAAGCCTGGTAAAGATCAGCGAACCACAGAGATTCCAACAAGAAAAACAGTTATGATTATTGTGAAATCTGTCACCTCAGACACAATTCATATTGCTTGGAAACTTGCCCTACCTTTGCCTGCTTTAAGACTCAGTTGGCTCAAGCTGGGCCACAGCCCAGCATTTGGATCTATAACAGAAACAATTGTAACAGGGGAGCGCAGTGAATATTTGGTCACAGCCCTGGAGCCTGACTCACCGTATAGAATCTGCATGGTTCCCATGGAAACCAGTAACCTCTACCTATTTGATGAAAGTCCAGTTTGCATTGAGGCTGAAACAGCACCTCTTCAAATGTACAACCCTACAACCACTCTTAATCGAGAACAAGAGAAAGAACTTTACAGAAACCCCAATTTGCCACTAGCTGCCATCATTGGTGGGGCGGTGGCCCTGGTGACCATTGCCCTTCTTGCATTAGTGTGTTGGTATGTGCACAGAAATGGCTCTCTCTTCTCCAGGAACTGTGCGTACAGCAAAGGGAGAAGAAGAAAGGATGATTATGCAGAAGCTGGTACTAAGAAAGACAACTCTATCCTGGAAATCAGGGAAACATCTTTTCAGATGTTACCAATCAGCAATGAACCAATTTCAAAGGAGGAATTTGTAATACACACCATATTTCCTCCCAATGGCATGAATCTGTATAAGAACAATCACAGTGAAAGCAGTAGTAACCGAAGCTACGGAGACTACAGAGACAGTGGCATTCCAGACTCAGATCACTCACACTCATGATGCTGGAGGACTCTCAGCAAACTCTGTTGGTTTTTATAAACCTAAGGGAGATGATAGTAGGAACCCTGTTCTACTGCAAAACACTGGAAAAGGAGACTACATAAAGCAATGTACTGTACATTTGCCATATAATTTATATTTAAGAACTTTTTATTAAAAGTTTCAAATTTCAGGTTACTGCTGCGATTGATGTAGTGGAGATGCCTGAACACAATTCTATATTTTAGTATTTTTTAGTAATTTGTACTGTATTTTCCTTGCAAATATTGAAGTTATAAATCATTTACTTTGTGTTCTACTGAGTAAGATGACTTGTTGACTGTGAAAGTGAATTTTCTTGCTGTGTTGAACAATCAGGACTGCATTCACATGAGATCCTTGTAGTATAAGCACAGGCCATTTTTCACTTTGGTATTAATAAAATGTAAAAAAGAAAAGAACTGGCTGGTTGAGAAAAAATTAAATTTGAAATTATAGCTATGAACTATAGTTCTAATTATTAAATTTGTCTTTCCCCAGTGGTATTCAATACATTCAAATATGTGAAGTAATGGGCAATATCAAACTTGCTGCATAACTCCATTTTTGCTTTTAGCAAAATAGACATCCTTAAAGTAAGCATACAATCGGAATTAAGTACATCAGCTGGCATAAAAGGAGTGTGAAGTCTGGGTAAATCTACTGCTAACAAAGCTTTGTGAACAAAGGACTTCACAAAGTCAATAATGTAAGTGGACTTCCAAGATAGGTGAAATTTGTACTTAGGTAAACACAGAAACTTAAAATTGTATAGTGTGATGAACACAAATAGAATTGCAGTTTGGTTTTGCCTACACCATCCTTAATTCTTAAAATGTGAACTATTAAAGACATAATCTCTAGTGTTTATGATGTTTTTATCATAAAGGATATCAAAGCAAAACTTTATTCATATAAAAAAGGTAGCATTATCATAAGCAATTCCCGTCAACAACTCAGAGAAAGTAGTACTTTAAATAGGTAAATAGAATTTAAAAGAAAAATAGTAGCAATCAAATTTAAAACCAATTTATACAATATGCATTAACACTGTACATAAATGTTCAGTTTACTTTGATAATGATCAAAATACTGCCCATTACTGTCACAGTTTTTATATGACATAATGAACTTGTAATGTAATGTTTCTTTTTAGCTTCCAACAGAATTGTGAACAATTACTAGTTTAAAAACCACTCCAACTGAATTGTGAACTATTACTAGTTTATAATCCACTTCATTTTTATGTTGCCATGATTTTTTCCCAACAAAAGAACCAAAGTGCATTGTACGCCCTTTGGCCAGTCTTGTATGTGCCTTGATCCAACGCTATATGTATTCAGCTTTTAAAACTCAACAGACAAATTTTTCATAATATCTTAAATATGAAAAATTATGTTCTTCTTGCTGAATAAAACAAAAAAGTACAAAATAATTGTGCTTGCTTGTTCAGGATTATGTTACTATCACTAAAGTAGCAAATAGCCCAGCACATTAGTCCTAAGTACCCCCATGTATTTTTCTAGGCATAAAAATAAAAGTTGGCTATAAATAAAACCAAAAAATAAAAAAAAGGATTACCTTTGGCTTGTGTATCATTTTACTTCAAAGAGTTCAGTGTCTTATAAATTAACTTCCTGAAAGTCTTTGAATTACCTATATTTTACTTATTCACATCATATATGGAAATTTTCAGCAATGGTTTTGTGTTTTTTTTCTTTGTAAACTGTCATCATTGCCCTGATACTTTTTACTTATCATTGTCTTTGAAAAAAATGATTGCATATTTTTAAATAGCTTTCTGGTAGTGTGACTTGGCATCAGAGGATTTGATATCTCAGAATTTCTAACATTCACTAGTATGTAACATTCAAATAGTATGTATTTTTATAGCTTTTATAAAAAGCTATAAATTTATAGCTTTATTTCTTTATAACTTAGTTTTTTATGTATAAAATGGGGCTATAAATATCCCTAATATCCCTAACCTCCCAGGGTTTTGTAAAGATGAAATGAGATAGTATGCTTAGAAACTATAACATTCCTAGTATTATAGTAGGACAAATATTCTCAAAGGTTTGCCAGATATAACTGTCTTTGTTGTTGAAACAACAATTGTCTTGGATTGCCTGGATATCATTATTCATTAGTCATTTCAAATGTTGTCTATTGCTTTCTCTTGATTTACTGTTCTGAAGATTTAGGAATATTTTAGCAAAAAGATATGATAAATATGAAACATAGAGAATGTTTTCCGAAGGAAGATTGACTTTGTTCTAAAGCTTTGAAGCCATTCATTTACCATCATATCAAACATCAGGAACTAGTTTGATATATCAACAAAGATTTTATAAGTTCCGGGGCCAAAGTGACAGTGTATAAGGTTTAGGAGCATACTGTGCAAGAGGTCAATCATGGCTTAATCCCAGGCATCAGATGGTACCTTTAGCACTGCCAAGAAACAATGTAATTAAAGTCCCGGAGCTCCCTATGCTCCATCAGAGTGGTCCAACATTTCAGGACCTGTATGGCACAGTGTTCTCAAGCATCCACATTGAAATGGTGATGCCACTGACCAAGAATATTGCTGAGGGATACCTGAGCCTTTTGAGTACCACCAGAAAGATCCTGTCTCCAAAGGAAATTATGAGTATAAGAAGCTTTTTCAAGAGGTTATACTGAATATTTTTCATTCGGCATGCCTTTCATGAGCAAGAAAATTTTATATATGTTCTCATATGCTTTTTGATGCTCTTTCTAGGAAAACAATTGCACCAGTAGAAAAACATGTCTTATATCAGCAAATGGAGGCATTATAAGAAGGCAAAAGTTTCTTCTTTACCTAGGTTTGTTATAAAACAAAGTTGTTTCTTTCAAAAAAATCTATACCCTCTCGATAGAAATGCAAAACACCATCTCAACCTTAAGAGAACTTAATTAATTTGACATATTTGCATATATCTTAAGCTAATTTTTCATAATTTATACCAATAGTTGGGAGATTTCAATCCTGACTATAGTATTAAGATTTAATAAGAACACTACTGAAGTCAACTACAAAAGACAGAAAATTTACTCCTTTGCTATTTGATAAAAACCAATCAGTAAAAGCTAAATTTTAATGCAACCACTTGTAACTGCATGGAATCACTGTACTCTCATTCCCTATTAAAACCAAAACTGCTTTTTCAGTCTATACTTTTTCTTTTTTTTTTTTGGTGGGGTCACACCTGGCAATGCTCAGGGGCTATTCCCTAGCTCTTCACTCAGGACATACTCCTGGCAGTGTTCTGGGAGCCATATGGGATGCCGGGGATGGAACCAGGGTGGGCTGCATGCAAGGCAAATGCCCTACCCTCTGGACTATCGCCACAGCCCCTCAGTCTATATTTTTTAAAGTCTATATTTTTAAAGTCCCTTTGCCAATAGAACTAGTGGGAAAAAAATAAAAACAAAAAACTCTTAAGTTTTGAGTAAAACAATCTTTATATCTACATCCCAACACAACAATTCTCTTGGGTATCTAAAGAGCCAACATGCTTCAAGCATCTAAAGTGTGGGCATTAAAGGAACCAATACCCCACTGAATTTGCTTTCACATTAGCTCTTCTGCTTCTGAAAACAGTAATGGTACTTGACACTGTAATTCTTTATCCTACTTAAGATGATGAGCAGATCATTTAGCTTAGTTTTAGAATTTTAAAAATACTGTACTTTGCTTTGGAATTTTTTTTTTTGGTTATGTTATAGCAAAGGAAGTGCTTACTTAGCTTTCTTAAAACCTCAGATATTTTCAGCAGCCAATGACCTCTGCAGTGTGATTTCTTAGAGGCAAGGTTTCTAATATAGTCAAGTATTTATATGTATATAAATGTATATATTTATATGCAGTACAAACATTTATATGTATATACATATAATACACATATATTATTTACTATATGTGCTATAGTGTCCAATTCTTAAATGTTCTAAGGCTTAAACATTTAATCTAATAAAGTTTACTGCAACTGCAACATATTAAAAAAACAGGAGAATTATTTGGATAAGAAAAAAGGAAGACCTCACAGGAGGTGAAATCAGAGCTAAGTATTGAAGAATGAGAAGGTATGTGAAGAGAAAGCAAGAAGAGTAAGAGACACTAGGCCTTGGGAGAAAAAGGTGAATAAAGGTAATGTTTCTCTATGCAAACTTTGGTGAATCATTTTAGAAGCTTCTTATTTTTTAACAGATTTGTACGGGGGGCAACTCCCAATATGTTCAAGGGATGTTGGGGTCCTTCCCAGTGATTCTTAGACAAATCAACCCAGGGTTCACTGTGAGAGCTAAAAGATTCAGTATCATTCAGTCTCTGCAGTGCTAAGGATTACACAGGCCACCCAGGCTGGTGGGGCCTGAAGATCTCAGGGATCAGGACTTAAAAATAAGGCTTGTACTTTAACCGCTCTCTTTCTCTGGCCCAACTGGGCAAAGTCTTTTTTTTTTTAGATAACCAGACAGACCATTAGATTTAGGCTAATTAATATACCCGGCTAAGGTCATGTATTGTTTTAATTCTATAAATCACCTGATGCATTTGGGACAGCTGATTCAAGAGGTGTTTTGGGAAAAGGTCTTAGTCCAGGTAACATAGAGGGTTCATAAAGGAAATAGGCTAGAAATTTTTTTATGGCAGGCTTTGTAGAGTATTGAATTCCACAGAGAAATCTGCACAATAATCTGTGAAAATTGTTTTTGAGTAGGCATATTAATAGTCCTTGCACTTTAGGGATATTTTATATAAATAATTTGTGAAGAATGAATGAGAGTAAACAGGCAGCAAGATAAGTCTGGGGTTTACTTGGCTCTGTACTCAGATCCCTGGTGGAGATCAGAGACCATGGTGACATTTTTTTCCCACACAAATAAGTAAACTACGATGAAGCAATTAAAGCTGCTTCGACAGGCGGCAGACAGGAGACAGACTTGTCTACCCTCAGGGCTCTGCCCTGTGAGGCCTGGATGGTTGATGGTCTGACATACAAAAAGACTGGGCCCACTGGGATGAACCCAGAGCCATATACCCCTGGTGTATTCAATACACCAAAAACAGTATCAATAATGGATCTCATTCCCAATGAATGGAGACGTTACTGGCACCCGCCGAGCAAATCGATGAACAACAGGAAGACAAGTGACAATGTACATATTGACTTACCTTAAGGTAACCTTATGTACAGGGCAGAATTATATTGGCTAATTATTCATTGTGTACTGATTAACCTTCCAAGTCACTGAGTTTAGAAGATGAATTAGAATCATCTAAGATTCAAAGTACTTTTATGGTATTTTGTAAATGTTTATCAAGAAGTTAGAAATAAGGATTGAGACACAAATCTTCAGTATCAACGAAAGAAAAACATATCAACATGGTTAATATTAAAGTTGAGAGAATTTATGACCCCCAGTACTACGTGAGAAGAGACAAAGGTAGAAAGAAAGAATAAACTGATCTTCAATTGGCTACAAGTAATAGAAATCCAAAAACCAAAAAAGAACCAAAAGGAGCAAAAATCATAAGGGAAAATATTATGAAATAAATTATTGACAATAAAAGTGAAAAATTCAGTAAAAAGAGACGAAGAAAACTGTTGAATATGGTGAGAAAGGAGACCCTATGGAATTCTGAATGCAGGGTCAACAGAGTAATGAGTTTGAAAGGAAAGGAAACAAAGTCTTTAAGTCTTTAAGTCTTTTCTAAAAAAGTTTTGAGGGGCAAAGTATCTTGGTTTTACCTGTGGAATAAAATGAGAATATTATCATGAAATATTTACTGACCATAATACAGACTGTAATCTTGATAAGAACAGAAAATATTTAACAGGAGAAAACTGAAAAGTACCACCAGATTAAGTTGAATCTGCCATTTTGTAAGTATCATCAGTAAAATTTCGTCACTCAGAGAAATGAAACTGGCTGGGATAAAGGTAAGATTTCCAAGACAAGTTAAGGAATAATTAAGGGAAAAGTGGCAGAGGAGGAAAATGAAGGAAATATGCAATATCAAAATGTTAATAAGTAATAATGACAGACACATAGTCAAAAACTGGATTTTCAGAAGTGGGTAAAAATTTTGGAACCTCATACTAATATATCCAGCTTCTTAACCCAAATTTCATCAACTGGTGATGAGTAAAAGTTGGGTGGAGGAAAATGTGATAGGAAAAGAGGGAACAGGTAGTAGGGAAAGAGTCTCCCTAAGGCATCAGAAGTGATGATTAAAAAGTTGAGTGGGTGAAAACATAATGGAAAAAGAGGAAACAGGTAGTAGAGAAAGTGTTACCCTAAGGCATCTGAAGCCAATTCAAGGTGGTGAAAGAATGCTAAGAAAAAGAGACAATTGCGGAAAGTTGGAACCAGAAAGGACTGTAACAAACCCAGTGGAAAGAGTGACAATCAGTCAGAAAGGAAAATGAATGTTCCAATAGAAAGGAACATAAAATAAAACATGGAGAACAGTGTTTCTAACCCTCTGATCACGGTTTAAAAGGATGCTTTCTGGTTATGAGCAGTTGATAAAAATTTCTATTTTAAACAGTACAATTGTTCTGAAGAAGAACGAGAATAACCTGGGGTCAGAGAGAGAGAGAGGACAGAAAATAGAGTACATGCCCTGAATATGGCTGAAATAGAATGCAATCTAACTTTATCTCAAACTATACAGTGAAAAAGTGGCTCTTGCATCCCAGTTTATACCACAATCCTCAGGAATCTAGACTAAAGGATAAGCAAATCACATGGGCCCCCTCACTTCCTACCCACCTCCCCTACACCCCAATCTCATTTTTATATTATATGGGTGAAAGGGGATTAGAAATGAACTTTAGGGAAGCTTTTCAGATTCTTCTTTAAGAGGCTTCAAAAGGAAGCATGCAGCCACAGGGGCATGGAAGTAGGGGATAATGGGATTTTACAGGCTGATTGTGTGCACACATAAAAGCAATGCTTCTTTTTCACAGCCAGCTGTCTGGAGGGAGTGGGGGTGGGGTGGTCTAGGAAATTACTACTCAAAGTAATTACTCTTCTGAGTACACATCAGGGTTCCTACAATTCTGATTTTACAAAGCTGGAGAAAGTTCATGGAAAAGCTGTTAAACATCCACATTTTATTACTAAGTATGAGGAGCAGTGTACATTTAAATCATAAAATAGTTTAATTGTGTTTAATTTAATTTTAATTAAAAAGTAAATACTAGTAAAATAATATAAAATTATTAAATTGTCCTATGAACACATTAAAAATATGCCTTATAAGCATTAGTAATACCTTACACATATCTGGTTATCAAGCTGTTGCATTTGCCTCTACTGGCAAAACCTTTTGTTGAGGATTTTGTCAACCACATGTGCTAAGTATATTATATATCTAATCTCATTAATACAGGAAGTTAAAGTTTTTATGTTTTAATTTTATTTTTTATATAAAGTGTACTATTGAAATATACTTATTCTAATGATGTTATGTTCTCCAGAGAGAGAAAAAGAAAAGACAGGACAAAAGAAAAAAAGAAAAGTTTGCCCTATGAAGGACCTGAGCAACCCATAGCAGAGTAATAAAGTAGAGATTCCACACAGAGAGCTGGGTGTTTGCTTCCCCAGAATATAGTGTCTACCTGTACTTTTACAATTAACAAATTAGAGCCTTTAAAAGGTTATAAAGATTTTTAATCCATATAACTGTGTGATTCTCCCTGGTCACTTGCCTAAACATTTACAATTATTTATTGAATCCTTATTAAATTGCTCCTTGGGTATGAGTGTAAATGGAGCAGTGAACCAAGAAGATAAAGAAAATTCGACTAGAATTTCTGATCACAGTTTAAAAAGGATGCTTTCTGGTCATGTGCAGAAAATTGATGAGCAATTCTAGAAATTTCTAGGAATTCTGACTTCAATAAAAAGCCAAGTGAACATAAAGTTGAAAATTGTGACAAGTTGATACCGGAGTGACTTGCCTGGCATATGGCTCACCTGGGTTCAATCAATCGCCACCACCCAATATGATTCTCCATATTCAATAAGTCAAAGTTAAGGAAACAAGATAATAAGTGAGCAGTCCCATACAACAAAATATCAGGGCTCTGATATTAAGAGGATACCCTTTTTAAATAGGGTGAGAAAGGAAAGCCCTAAATGCTAAGGGACAGAGAGTCAAGTGAATAGAGATAGAGTTCTGGGTAAAGGGAATTGGATGTGTTAAGATTTCAAGTAAGGTTGAAACCTTACTGTAAAGTAGTACAGTAATTTACAGTAAACTAATTTAGGGGTTAAAGAGTTTGCATGCAGCCTACTGTGGGTGCATCCCCTGCACAACAAGGTTCCCTGAAGCACTAAAGTGACCAAGGTAACATAGTATAGGCGACCTGGACCAGGTCATAAAGATTATTACAGGCCAAGGCTTCAGTAAGGAGTCTTGATTTCATTCTAGTGTATGAAAAACACAAAGTCTGTTTTTTGTTTGTTTAGTTTGATTTGGTTGGGTAGTCATTTTTTTTTTGTTTGCTTGTTTTTGGCTTTCTGGTCACACCTGGCATTGCTCAGGAATTACTCTTGGTTGCACACTCAGGAATTACTCCAACTGGTGCTCAGGGGACCATATGGGATGCTGGGGATTGAATCTGAGTCAGCTCCAGAGTATGTCCCACCACTGTACTATCACCGTGAATCCAGTAATACCTTTTTTAATTGAATGAGGGGAGGAGAAGAGGAAGCTGAGAAGGACGTTATTTCAGATTTCAATTAGAATACAAAAAACTATGGGAGAATACCTAGTACAGAAGGGTAGTGGAGAGAAAGAGGCAAACAGATGTCTGATAAATTTGGAACTATAGTGGAATTCTTCATAATGTTATATAGCAAACGGTATGGATAGGACTCCGTTGGCTCCTGAAACTTGAACTCTTAAGTATATTTTTATATATGTTATCAGAAATGTATCTTCAGTGACTTTAATAGGAGTAAGTCCAAAATACATGTTTTTACTTTTATTATGAGACATTTTCTAGGATTAAATCTAAAAAACTTTAATGGGGCAAATGTGATTTCTGCGCCCCCCCCCCCCCAAGGCTTACAAACTTCTGCCTTGTGATCTTGAATGATAGCTTCTGGTGGTGAATACTTAATGGCTGCAAATTACCTTGAGAATAACACTTGTCTTTTTTTGCAGCTTTCAAAAAATTTAAACATAGAGTTGTCAGACAATTCTTAATGTTTAAATTCATTCCAACACCTTTTCATAATGCCTGAGTGTCTTCTAACAGAATGTAACACCAGCTGCTGAAGTGTTTGATGTGTGTGTAGACAGGGCAGGATGGCACCAATGAGGAGGGCCACACTGAGCAGTGCTCAAAGTCTACTGTACTGACTGATTACTCCCAGTGGTTCTTGAGGGACCCGGTCACGCTGAGGATCAAAGTTGGGTTGGCTATGTGGCTTAAACTGTGTACAAACTCTGTCCTCACTAAAGCTTTCTGCCATGCAGGGTGCTGAATTTGAGAAAATATATAACCATTAAAGCTCACTATCGAGCCTACAGAAATAAAGAAATGTTAAGATTTAAAAACATTTTCAAGAATTAGCTATTTTACAATGTGAAGCCTGAACTATTAAAATGCTTTACTCAGAGTATCTTTACCAGGTAAACTACTGATAAATATTAAAGACCTGCACTTTTTCCATGCTTTTTTGCAAATATCATAGAATCTTCAAGCATTTCATTATTTTTCAGTTAGGTAAACCATTAACTTTTAAAATCAATACCAATGCACAATAGAAATACAAAATTGAATTAGAAAAAAGTTTGTACTAAAAGTTAAACTAATTTGCATTCTTTGAAAGTCTATTACAAGAAAACATGTAGATTGCTAAGTCTATGAAGAACAATGATTCTTTTAACTACCGTGCTAAATAGCATTTGGAGCACTCACTGTACAAAAGTTAAATGTTACCTTTATTTGAAACCCATGAATTTATTTCCTTGTTCTTTATTATTTCCTTGTACTCCAAAACATTTAACAATGCCTGATCTCTAGCAGACACTAAAATATGGTTGGATGCATGAATATAAAAGAAATATGCTTCACAGGTCTGTATCACTCTGTACCATCTTTCTTAAAGCTCTTTGCATCAGTTTCTGCAGTTTCTGCCACTTACTTGAGATATGGCCTTGGGTAAGTTAGCCAGTCTCTATGCCTTAGTTTCACCTCCTATAAAATAGGATAATAATAGTACCTCTCTAATTGTAAGGATAAATTATATATTTAAAGTTGAGCACTTAATTCATACCTGGCTCTTAGTAAACTTTATTCACCTTTGATGATGAAGAAACAGTTGCCTATTATCTGATCTATATCTATCTATATGTAATATAGACAGATAGATACAGATAGATAAATCATACCTTATGTTTGATCATGTGATTTAGAAAAGCAAAGAGAGGGAAAGCAAAATTTAAGTTTGCATTTTTATCATTCCATATAACCTGCACTGATTTGACAGAAGGAACTGTAATAAGGGTTTACTTTTGTCTCTTTTCACAACTTTAAACTGGGCTTATTATATTACTTCCCAACTTTTTGAAAAAGTTAAAAGGAATGTCAACTGATAAAAATTGTGATGATTAACTGTTCGGGTTATGTTTTGGCCCCCTGAATAGTATACACTGGGACTCAGGGTTACTCCTGGGACAACCAGCCCAGTTCAGACAACAGGCCCAGCAGTGGTAAAGGCCACTAGGTAAACTCTAGTGATGCGAGGGAATTGCAAATGCAGGAATAAACCCTGGGAAACTGCCAGCTTAGCATGTACTCTTTCTGGTCTCAGTAATAGTTTTGTTTCATTTTGTTGACATTAAAAATTTTTATTTTCATAGCAGCACTATTCACAATAGCCAGAACCTGGAAACAACCAGTATGCCCGAGAACTGATGACTGGATGAAGAAACTGTGGTACATCTACACAATGGAATACTATGCAGCTGTTAGGAAAAATGAAGTTATGAAATTTGCCTATAAATGGATGGACATGGAAAGGATCATGGTGAGTGAAATTAGTCAGAAGGAAAGAGAGAGACATACAATGACTGCATTTATTTGCATGACATAAATATATCAGGTGATCTTACAAAAGTGGAAATTACCACAAATGTGTGGGAGTCAGAGGTTAGGTAAGATAGAGAAGGGAAACATGTGTGAATAAATGTCGAAAGGGCTCATACCAACATAGAACTGAGCATTAAATACAGGCAAAGAATGCACATGATGGCTTCTAAGCATATGTAGTGTAACCCACAATGTGTAAGAGAAGGAAAAGAGAGAGAGGGGAGAGAGAAAAGAGATAAAGAACCTACCATTTAGGCAGGCTATGGGAGGGGGGAGGGAATTGGGGACATTGGTGGTGGGAAATGGGCACTGGTGGAGGGTGGGGTGCTGGAACACTATGAGACCGAAACCTCCAAACATGAACAACGTTGTAATTGTATATCTCACGGTGGCATAATAAAATGTTTAATTAAAAAAATAAAAGTCCTTTTAATGTTTTCCAGAATCTCATTCATTTTTTTTCTGTTATATAAGGAGAGAACTGAGATGGCTTTTTGCTAAAATAGTGTCACAGAAATACTGAGTGTAACAGTTTATAATAATCAGAAGCAGTCTTTCAAATTAACTTAGTCCTGCTAGTAAGATTATTTCTATGGATAGGGCATGTTTCAGATAACTAGAGTCTTTTGTTTGAACAAAACAGAAATTTTCAAATATAGTGTATTCCCTCCTTGTTATGAGACAAAATAAGGATACCCTTACAAAAGACAAAAGGAAAAAGAGAGGGAAAGAAGAGAGGTAATAAGTCTGGGGAGATCTTTAAGCAAAACATTCTTATTTCCTAGTTTATCAGACATTGATCTTTTCCAGGTAAAGCAATTTCCTTAACATGCTTCTTCAAAAAATTCTCTTAAACAGCTAGGGTAAAAGTGAATTGTAGTGCAATCTTACTACCTAGAAGTATGCTAGTTCACAAGCACCTAAAACTTTCTCACTTCCCCAGACAAATTTCACAAGTTTCTTCAGCTCTTCACCTTTCTTTAGAAGTCCCAGACAGAGAGGCAGCAGAAGGAACCATTAAAGCCAATTTAACACTCATCTTCATTTTGGGACAAATAAGATGGGAAAAAGAAGCTTTACAAACTAAACCTCAATAAATCCATAAGAGTAAGTCTAGAAAGTCATTTCAAAGTGAAAAAAAATACCTTTGATAAAAAACCCATGAAATACTAAATTTTTAATTTAATAAATTTATAAATTAAAAGAAGTGAGTGCAATTTCTTATTAAATGTTTACAAACTATTTTTCAGCTATGTAATTCTTTAATATTAAGAAGTATAAGGTTAAAATATTTTCAAACTGTTAATCTTGTGCTACTGGATTATTATCTGATTATTTGATAACAGAGTAAGCAATTTATTTAAATATATTTCATTTAGAAATCTTAATTTCCAAAAATTTAAAAATTTTAACAACTTATACTAAGTGTTTTAAAGTGGGGGTGAAATGCAATTATTTAATAATGTGAACATTAAAACATTTTACAATTACCTTCCAAGAAGCCCCAGCAACTCTATGATTTATACTAACTGGCACTAGCATCATAGTAATTCTTTTATTTGTACAAACACTGGCACTAGATACAAGATTGTTCAAACATGTCATTCTTGCAACAGGATTAGTGACTGAGACCTCTGGAGTTGAGCCAACCCAGTTCAAATCACACTGGTTCTACCACTTACAAGGTGGGTTATTGAGAGAAATATCTAAATTTTCTAGTACTAAACTTTCTTAACTTTTCTTAACACTAATTTATAAGATTGTTTTACTAAAAAAGAAAATAATAATTGAAGTGCCTAGTATTAAAGTTGCTGACTAATTAACAATTTTGCAGTATTTTTGTGGCTATATACAATATGTGAAGGGATAAGACATTATGAAATCTCAAGTTCAACATCAGGTTTTCCCACTTGCTACTTTCTTGACTCTCGGAAAATTTTACTTTACTTCTCTGTGCTATTATTAGTGAATGAAAATGACTGCAAGAGTTCTTTACACATGGTAAGTGTTCGGTACAGAAAAAACATTTAAATTACTTCTACTGAAGTTTCATGCAAGCTAAAATTAAGAGTGAATCAGAACAATTTTGTCTTCTAATACTGAAGTTAGCCAGCATTAGAAATAAATGAACACAACCAACTCAATCCACATCCAGACATCTTTCCAATATACTACAATACAGCTACCTATTAATCATAATGCTAGTGCATACACCCTAGTTGAAAGTTTCTCTCAGCCTTGTCTCATGATGCAAACCTCCCAGATTGTTACTAAGCAGGTCTAGGGTGGATCCTTGGAATGCATCTGCATAAGAAGCTTTCTGGGTGTGTCCCCCAACTAAATAGACTCAGTAACTCTAAGTTTATGTTGTATTCAACCAATAGAACCTGAGAAGACTATCTAGCAGTTGCACCAAGTGAAAAGAATTACTGTTTTACAAGTATTATGTAAAGAAAATACTAGTGTTAAAAATAATGTTTTAGAATGCCAGAGAGATGGTACAGAAGACAGCGCATTTACCTTTTATGCAGCCTGCCGCAGCTCAATGCCTTGAACCACAAATGGCCCACAAACACTGCCAGGAGTGATCCATGAGTGCAGAGCCAGGAGTGAGTTGTGAGCACAGTTGGGTGTGGCTCCAAAGCCAAAATAATAGTAATGCTTCAACAAACATATGTGTTTTTCAGTATTTACCAGTATCAAGTATAAGATCATGCATATACTGAGCATATATCATAATTCACAAAACAGTATGTGGGGATTTACTTGATCACTTCACTTGAATCCCGTTATTCATCGATTTGCTCGAGCGGGCGACAATTAACATTTCCATTTGACCCTATCATGAGCCAGTGCAGCCCAATGGCATCTGGTGCTTCAAGAAAATGAAGAGCCTCAAACCTTTCAAGGTCTTGACAAAGAAGTATGACCATCTTGTAGGTGGGCGGGCATGTGATCTTTTGACTTCCCGTGGGATCCAGTCAGTAGCGGCTCTAGTCCAGCGGTCGTCTCCAAATCACATTACATGTCCAGCCCATCTGATTTTCGATACCTTGGCAAATGAGACAGCGTCCCTGATTCTGGAATAGCGACGGAGGTCAGAATTCCGGATTCCTTCTCTCACTTGAGTGAGGCATGATATTCCAAGCATAGCTCTTTCAATTCCTCTCTGGGAGACCCGAATAGCATTCTCATCCTGCTTTCATAGGGCCCAGGTCTCTGAGGCATATGTTAATGCAGGGAGAATGGAGGAGTCGAAGAGATGTGCCTGGCCGGAGGTTCTTTGTCCTTTAGCTATTTCTTCGATGCTTTTGAAGGCATTCCATGCCTCTCTCTTCCTCCCTGCACAGCTCAGGTTTTAGGTCATTCATTGTATTGAGTTCTCGACCTAGGTACATTAACTGCTGCATTCAGAGATGTTTGTTCCATTGAGAGTGAATGGGGCCTCTGGAACTAGCTAATTTCTCATGAACATAGTTTTGTTGAGATTCAGCTGTAGACCTATCTTTCCACATTCTCGGTCGAAGTCAGCCAACATTTGTTCCGCTTGACTAATGTTTGGTGTTCTTAGAACGATGTCATCAGCGAAGTAGAGGTGGTGTAGTTGCCGACCATCTATCTTCACTCCTATTCCTTCCCATTCTAATTATCGCATGATGTTTTCGAGGGTGGCGCTGAAGAGTTTTGGTGAAATGGTATCACCCTGTCGAACCCCTCTTTTGACGTCAATGCTCACTTCCTTGTAGAATGGTGAGATCCTGGTGGTGAATCCGTAATACAGCTCACGAAGGATCTTGATGTATTGGGTTTGAACACCCTGTTTGGCTAGGGCTTCTATGACTGCTTCAGTCTCCACAGAATCAAAGGCTTTCTTTAAATCAATGAACGTGAGACAGAGCGGCATCTTGTACTCCCTACAAACCTCAATGAGCTTGGTTACTGTGTGGATATGGTCGATTGTGCTGAATCCTTTCCGGAAGCCAGCCTGCTCACGTGGTTGTCCTTCATCTAGTGTTCTGCCAATCCTGTTCAGGATGACTCATGTAAACAGCTTGTAGATGATGGACAACAGGCAGATGGGGCGATAGTTGCCGATGTCGTGAATGTCTCCCTTCTTGAACAGTAGAACTGTCCTGCTGGTTTTCCATTGGGAGGGCACCTTGTATTGGACAGGTAGCGTGTGAAGAGCCAATCTAAAAAAAACATATTATTTCTGGAGGGGCAGAGGATGGAGACTGTCAGGAATCAAACCCAAGTTCTTATACATGCTAGACATGCACTCTAATATGAGCTATATCCAAGTCCCAGTGTTACTTTTATTTACATTATTACTTTTAACCATTTTACTAAGGTACTATGATTTAAAAATACCATGACGTTACACTTTCCATGTAAATACTGTTTTAATAGTATAATTTTTTAAGTAGGGGCTGGAAGTATTTCTCAGTAGCGTGTATGCCTGACTTGAGGAGGTCCTAGTTTCAATACCTGGAATACACATGTACTAGTATTTTATTGAAGATCTTAGCACCTCTGTTCATCAGAAAGATTGGTCTGTAGTTTTCCTTTTTTGTGGCGTCTCTGTCTGATATGAGTTTCAGGGTGAGATGTGCCTTGTAGAAGCTATTTGCGAGTGTTTCTGTTTCTTCAGTTTCCTTGAAGAGCTTGAAAAAACTGGCAGTAGGTCCTATTTAAAAGTTTGGAAGAATTCACTGGTGAATCCATCTGGACCTGGACTTTTGTGTTTGTAATCAAATATACTTTAGATTACTGATTCAATTTCCTTGATGGTGATAGGTTTGTTCAGATATTCAAAATCCTCTTGCAGACATGGGAGACTACAGGAATTCAGGAATTTGTCCATTTCTTCTAGGTTCTCTTGTTTTGTGGCATAGACTCTCAAAGTAATCTCTGATGATCTTTTGAATTTCTGTGGTTTCTGTTCTGATGTCCCCTTTTACATTTCTCATTCTATTTATTAGGGTTCTCTCTTTCCCTTTCTTTGTGAGATTTGCAAGTGGTTTGTCAATCTTGTTTTTTTTTTTTTCAGAGAATCAGCTCTTGGTTTCACTGATATTTTGGATTGATTTTTTGGGATTCCAGCTCATTGATTTCTGCTCTAAGTTTTATTATTTCTTTTCTTCCTTCCTGGGTTGGGCTCCTTTGGTTGGTCGCTTTCTAAGATCTTAAGCTATTAAGTAAGATTGTTTATGATGGCCCTTTCTTCTATCCTGATGCATGCTTGCAGAACTATGAACTTTCCTCTTAACCCTGCTTTCACCAACAAGTTTTACTCTTCATGTCTTCAGTCTCATTTATTTCCAGGAATTTTTGGATTTCTTCTATTTCTTTTTAGGGACCCACTGGTTGTTCAGCAGTGAGCTGAACACCCTTCCCCCAAATGTTAATGTTTCCACCCTTCCCCCAAATGTTAATACCATTTGATAATTGACACTGGCAAACATAAAAGTATTCTTAACAATGCACAAAATTACATGCTACCATTTGTCTCAAGAAATTTACAAGCAGTGAGATAAATGTTTTATTAGACAAAAGAACAGGTTCTTTAAGAAATCTGATAGTTATTTATAATGCTGCTGTCTTTGTTTATGGCTGGGTTAGGGAGCTTTTATTTCCCAAGAGCAAGTTGGGTATGTATAACATAATTCACTGGCCATATGGAATCAGCAGACAAGCCACAGTGAGTAAAAAAGAAAGGCATAATGTCTGCTCAGATACATACATGTATCAGAACAGATCACATGATTTTATGGATCTTACAATGAACCACTGGCTGGATTTTTTTCAAACCTACTTTTTGGGCTAATATGTCAATAACTAAGAAATATTTAAATAAAAAATTCACTGAAAAGTTAAAGAATATAATTATTTTTTCCTTGAAAATTGTGAAAATTAGTTTTAAAGCAAATTATTTCTACAATTAAAAGCAACAAATACTGGATATGGAATTTATAAGTCTCAAACATACCCTACTTTTTCTTTTCTCACACCACAAACGGAATCACTATGAAAAACAATAATCTGGGCCGGAGCGATAGCCCAGCGGGTAGGGTGTTTGCCTTGCACGCAGCCAGCCCATGCCAGCACGGGTTCAATCCCAGGCATCCCATATGGTCCCTCAACCACTGCCAGGAGTAATTCCTGAGTGCAGAGCGAGGAGAAACCCCTGAGCATTGTTGGGTGTGACCCAAAAAAAAAAACAAAGCGATAATCTAATACAAATATAAGAACAAATAATCATGTAAGGAAATTTTGGTGCAATACTATAAAAATAGTAATATAAAAATACAGATATGTCATTCCCAACGTTCTCCCTTCTGAAATCCGACATGCCATCTCATCGGTAAAAAAGGGAACAGCACCAGGCCCAGAAAAAGTCAGACCTGAACACCTGAAGAATCTGCCTTTGGTACTCATCAATACACTAGCTCAGCTCTTCACACGCTACCTGTCCGAATGCAAGGTACACTCCCAATGGAAAACCAGCAGGACAGTTCTACTGTTCAAGAAGGGAGACATTCACGACATCGGCAACTATCACCCCATCTGCCTGTTGTCCATCATCTACAAGCTGTTTACATGAGTCATCCTGAACAGGATTGGCAGAACACTAGTTGAAGGACAACCAGGAGAGCAAGCTGGCTTCCGGAAAGGATTCAGCACGATTGACCATATCCACACAGTAACCAAGCTCATTGAGGTTTGTAGGGAGTACAAGATGCCGCTCTGTCTCACGTTCATTGATTTAAAGAAAGCCTTTGATTCTGTGGAGACTGAAGCAGTCAAAGAAGCCCTAGCCAGACAGGGTGTTCAAACCCAATACATAAAGATCCTTTGAGAGCTATATTACAGATTCACCACCAGGATCTCACCATTTTACAAAGAAGTGATCATTGGCGTCAAAAGAGGGGGTTCGACAGGGTGATACCATTTCACCAAAACTCTTCAGCGCCACCCTCGAGAACATCATGCGACAATTAGAATGGGAAGGAATGGGAGTGAAGATAGATGGTCAGCAACTACACCACCTCCACTTCGCTGATGACATCGTTCTAGTAACACCAAACATTAGCCAAGCGCACAAATGCTGGCTGACTTCGACCGAGAATGTGGAAAGGTAGGTCTACAGCTGAATCTAAAAAAAACCATGTTTATGAAAAATGAACTAGTTCCAGAGGCCCCATTCACTCTCAATGGAACAAACATCTCTGAATGCAGCAGTTATGTGTACCTAGGTCAAGAAGTCAACATGATGAATGACCTAAAACCTGAGCTGCGCAGGAGGAAGAGAGCAGCATGGAATGCCTTCAAAGGCATCGAAGAAATAGCTAAAAGGACAAAGAACCTCTGGCTCCGGGCATCTCTTTGACTCCACCATTCTCCCTGCATTAACGTACGCCTGAGACCTGGGCCCTATGAAAACAGAATGAGAATGCTATTCGTGTCTCCCAGAGAGGAATTAAAAGAGCTATGCTTGGAGTATCATGCCTCACTCTAGTGAGAGAAGGAATCCGGAGTTTTGACCTCCGTTGCTATTCCAGAATCAGGGACACTGTCTCGTTTGCCAAGGAATCAAAAATCAGATGGGCTGGACATTTAATGTGATTTGGAGACGACCGCTGGACTAGAGCTGTTACTGACTGGATCCCACGGGATGTCAAAAGATCACGTGGCCGCCCACCTACAAGATGGTCAGACTTCCTTGTCAAGACCCTGAAGGAACAGTTTGAGGCTCTTCATATTACTGAATCAACCAGATGCCATTGGGCTACGTTGGCACGTGATAGGGTCCAATGGAAATGTTAGTGGCGCCGGCTCGAGCAAATCGATGAATAAATGAATTCAAGTGATCAAGTGAAGTGATAAAAATATCTTTTTGAAATGAAAATTACTTATGTACATGCATATCTAGATAATATGCATGTTTCAACAAATTTCATTATTACAGTTTAAGGTTCAAGGTAGTTAATGGATATATGAAACAGTTAATTCATTAAGTAATAATGTAATTTTGGGGAGAAAATTACATGCATGAATTTGCAATAAAGTGAATTTTAAAGTAAATCATTACTTATAGTCAAATATTATTGGTCTAACAGATCAAGAGCCAGAATAAAGAATTCATTAGATACTCCATAAAAATATCATAAAACTTTCTAGGGAGATATAGGATTGTGTGCAAGACACTTGCCTTGCACACTGTTAAACTTGGTTTGATCCCTACCATCCAATATGATCCCCAGAGTCCTGCCAGGAGCCATCATTAAGAGCAGAGCCAGGAATCAAGTCCCGAGCATTGTCTGAATGGCCCAAAACCAAAAACAAAACTTCTTAGTCCAACTTTCTCAAGGATTAGGAAAATAATCACTAAAAATAGTTAACCATACATGTTAGTATGTATGGTTATACATGATTATTGCTGAGTGCTAAAATAGCAGTGTTTTCCTCTTGATAATTTCCAATTTTCCTAATAAAACTATCGGTATTACCTGTAGGACAAGAGAAAATGATTCATTTAAGAATAGTATTTGTTGAAACATATCACTTTATTGTATATTACTTTGAAGATGAAAAAAGATTGGCACTTTTCTAATTCCTTTTATAATAAAAATAATTTGAAAGTTAATAGCAAGGTAAAAGCTGAAATTCCATTTGCTATTATCAAATATAGGTCTTGGAAAGGACAGTATAGAGTAGAAACACTAAGTGATAATTTCACAGTTTCTCTAGTAGTGCTGGAATTCCTTCTGTTCATCTAATATTTGTGCCAAGACACACAAGAAACCCAGTGAAGGATGGGAAATGAAAATTACTTACCTTCCCTGAGCAAAGAGAGAGCCAACTCTTCTACAGAATTGTATTTAAGTGTATAAGACATAACCACCAATGACTTTCATTACTCATCCTTTATCTCTCTCTATCTTCAATAATCATTGAAGATAGAGTGATCGATGATCTTCAATAATCATTATCCCTTAAAAAATTCTATTCTCTTTTTAGCGTTTGCCTGTCACCATCTCCAAAATCAATTTCTTAATGAATTAAAAGGTATTATTATTACAATAAGTTAAAAAGAGTGTATAGACAGACTCTGGGGTATATGAAGAGATAGGTAGATACACATGCAGACACACATAAACCAATTCACAACAGAATTGTTAGTGTACTGCATATATAAAAAACTTTAGTCATTACCCTTTTTTAGATTTTTTTTCTAATCTTGAGCACTGTTCAATTATGATGTCTCTAGGTCACGGTGTTAAAGCTGTGTTGAGGCGAATAAGGATCCATATCACTGTATCACTGTCTTCCCGTTGTTCATCGATTTGCTCGAGCGGGCCCCAGTAATATCTCCATATGTCCTGTCTCATGCTAGTAGAGCCCAAGGGCATATGCTTGCTCCAGGAACATAAAGAGCCTCAATCCATTCCAGAATGAGGTCTATAATTGTTACTGGTATTTGGCATATCAAATACAACACGGGTAGCTTGCCAGGCTCTGCCGTGCAGGTAGCATACTCTTGCAGTCATCTGTAAGTCTAGCATTTAAAATAAGGATCCGTAGGTGAAGGAATATACTATCATCTTAGAAAGAACCTTCACAGGGGGCCAGAGTGATAGCACAGAGGGTAGGGTTTTTTGCCTTGCAGCGGCCGACCGGGTTTGACCCGGGTTCGATCCCCAGTTTCGATCCTCGACATCCCATATGGTCCCCCAAACACTGCCAGGAGTAGTTCCTGAGTGAAGAGCCAGGAGTAACCCCTGAGCATTGCAGGGGTGTGATCCAAAAAAGCAAAAATGAACCTTTACAGGAAAACATCAATTAAAGAGAGTTCTATCCAATCACTTGATCACTTGACATACCGTTATTCATCGATTTGCTCGGCGGGCACCAGTAACATCTCCATTTGACCCTATCACGTGCCAGTATAGTCCATGGCATATGGTTGCTTTAAGAATACGAAGTGCCTCAAACCATTCGTTCAGGGTCATCTATTCAATGATCTGGAAAAACTCAGCAGGCACAACTTTGTCATAACCCAATGCCTTCAGCTACTGAAAATTCAGATTACACAGTGCACTAGAAGAGTACAGCTAATAATCTTTTAGAAGAACTGGCATAAAGAAACTTAGCAATGCCAAGTATGGAGCTCACTGAGGTTCTCAAATTCAGTGCTATTTGCTTTGGGTTTACATAGTTTGAAAACAATTTATAAGGCAAATAACATAAATGCCATCACCATGTTCCAGTCAAAAGAGTTTTATTATAGCAAGGTTAGCTCTGAGCAAGATGCTGCAATCAGCATATTATGATTGCAAACACACTAACTGTATTTTTCTTCCTAAAAGCCCAAGGATTTTTCCTGAGAAAGATTCATTGAGAAACTTTAGTCATTATGGAATAGTTGGAATAGTTAAATGTAATACAATTTATATATTTTAATTGTCAAAATTGTTTGTTTTACAGATTCACAGCAACATTAATTTTCAGAATAATCATCCAAACTAGTTCATAAATTGACATGGCAGTATTTACCATTACACCATCAATTGACATTCTCCAAGATGCAACTTCTTACAAAGGAAAAAAAACTGGAAATGCATACAGATGGAAAAATAATTTACAGAAATGAAATTTGCTCGAGCAAATTTAATTTACTCAAAACAAAAGACCAGTTTATTACTGAAATTACAGCTGTGTAAACATTAATAAATGTCTTATCAGAATTACAAAATCTAGGGGCCAGAGTGATAGTCCAGCGGGTAGGGCATTTGCCTTTCACCTGGCCGGTCTGTGCCGACCGGGTTCGATACCCAGCATCCCATATGGTCCCCTGAGCACCGCCAGGGAGTAATTCCTGAGTGCAGATCCAGGAGTAACCCCTGAGCATTGCCGGTGTGACCCAAAAGGAAAAAAAGAATTACAAAATCTAGATTTTTTTCCAGTATATCATTCTGATCTCCTGATACATTAGCTTACTAATCTCAATTTTTCAAAACAGTGCAAGGACTATCACAGTTGTTATCCTAGACCAGCAATAGGGAAACTTTTTTTTCTATCAAGGGCCACTCAGATATGCAAAAAAATGTTTCTGTGGGTGATATAATATATAGGCAGGTAAGCTCCCAGTAGCCAAAAGGTTAAAGGTTAAAAGGGTCTTTGAAGTTATCATTTTAAATGAGGTAATTTAGATGAAATCAGTGTAGATGAGACAGACAAAAAGATATTCACTGTATCACTGTATCACTGTCTTCCCGTTCAACATCGATTTGCTCGAGCGGGCACTAGTAACATCTCCATGTGACCTGTCACATGCAAGTAGAGCCAAAGGCCACTGCTTGCTCCAGGAACATAAAGAGCCTCAAACCATTCCATCAGGTCATGGGAATGAGGTCTATAATTGTTACTGGTATTTGGCATATCAAATACGGGTAGCTTGCCAGGCTCTGCCGTGTGTTTTTTTTTGTTGTTGTTGTTGCCACAAAAAGATATTAGGCAAGAAAAAAAGTTAAAATTTCAGGAATCTTTGGAACAACTATAGTTACTGAGACCTTCACAGAGAAAAAAAATTACTCAATGAAACAAAGAGTAGCCCTATCATTTCCTAACTGTTGAAGTTTCTTGGGTTTCTTCTCTATGTCCTCCATTCATATATACATTCTTTTATAGGCTTACCTATTAATCTTTAAGTAACAAACACTATTGATAATATGCTATAATTTTATGTTCCAAAAGCGGCAATATGATATTCTATGAGTCAAAAGCAGTTTATGACATAGTTTAAAAATGGTGAGGGTCTGTATTCTTTAGACTGAATGAATGAATCTATTCAATCACCACACTGAAGGATATGGCAGGCCCAAATTCTAATGGAAGGATCAGTTGATCACTTGATATCCCGTTATACATCTATTTGCTGGAGCGGGCACCAGTAATGTTTACATTTGACCCTATCACGTGCCAGGGTAGCCCAATGGCATCTGTCTGTTTTGGGGATATTAAGAGCTTCGAACTGTTTGTTTAGGGACCTGATAAGGAAGTCTGACCATCTTGCAGGTGGGGGGGCACGTGATCTTTTGGTGTCCCATGGGATCTAATCGGTAATGGCTCTAGTCCAATGGTCGTCTCTAGATCACATTATATGACCAGCTCATCTGATTTTTGATGCTCTGGCAGATGGGACAGCCATGGAATGGAAGGATACTACTGAGAAATACTTTATCTACCCAATAAGCACCATAAATGTTGACATTAGGATTGTTAGAGTTCTTCAATTTTCTTAGATTGGAAGGACTGAAATTGTCAAAATGACCAACATACCTAAAGTACTACACATTTAATGCGATCCCCATCAAAATTCTTATTATCTTGACTTAGAATAAGTTATGTCTATAATTTTGGTAGGTAGGAAGAGAAATAATCTCTAAAGAGACAAAAAATTTGAGCATAAAACCAACTAAACTGAAGACAAACATTAACTTTAGTGAAGTATTTATGATTTTGGCAACACAAGAGTAACAGATTTGAAGTCTAAGAGAAAATTATGGGATATATAACCATGTCTAAAGAGCAGTATTTAGAAGTCTGCAAACATGTGGAATACGTAAATGGCTAGACTAAACCTGTGCTAGGGGTTGGACAATAAGTATAGAGAGAGAGACAATGAAGAGGTCTTAAGATAAAGTACTGCTAAGCTAAAAAATTGTATTGGTTGATAACATATAGGAAGAAATGGGAGGATCAAGTAATAAAATACAATGATCTCAATAAACAGAAAAAAACAAGCAAATTGACTAAAAAGAGAAATAAGGTGATCACAATATAAACCTCATTCATAGAGATACATTATTGAATATTCTAAATAAATATTAACTTCTTTTTAAAGACCAGTAGTTGATTTCACTAGATGATAATTCTCTTTACTCAAAAACAGACACTCAATCTATAGAGTAGTATACTTCAGAGACAGTGCTGTAGGAAGTAACCTAATTTTCACTGGACTGTGCAAATATATTTGGGATATTACTTCCAATTAAATTAAACCATTTTAAAAGAGACCCTGATAGTTAACAGCAAAGACAGTGAAAATGAGAAATAATCTGGTAATCATTTGTTAGAAATAATCCTTTTTTAAACATGGAAAGCATGATGGCATGAAAGTCCACATTCATAAGTAGCTTACAGTGGAAAGGGTCTGAGGCATAAAGCAGGAGTTCCCATTATTTTATCTTAGAAGTAAAATGATGCAGCATAATGAAGAAATTCAAAATGTGCTCATTCTGGTAAATGATTGAAAAATAGAGTTATGAAGCTAAGAGGCCACAGTAGTTCAGAGGTCAATAATGTAGATGATGAATTCATACAAAAGAATCATAGATGAGCCCATGACACAGCTTGCCCCTATTCCCATTGGAAGACCCCCAATGTACTTTTATTGACCCCCAATGAATAAGCCGCTGTGAGACACTGATGAGAAATTTTTATTCTGCTAAACTTATCTTTAAGTGTATTGAAGGCAATAAGATGGAGGGACTGAAAAAGGATATAAGAGAGATTAGACTTATAAAAATCCTGAAACTACTGAATTACAGGAATATAGGAAAATTTTTTCTATGATATATAATTAAAATATTAATTCCAGATTACTACATAAGTTTATAATGGGAAATGATGAGAAAGTATAAACATTCATTTTATAGTAATTTTGTTATATTCATATTAAGGTATATTAACACTCTTCAAATCAGCATTATTAACTACAAAAAATATGACTTATTTCACCACTGGAATTTTGTCTCTTTTAACCTCTTTCACCATTTTGTCCAACCCTCCACCCTAACTCTGGCAATCACCAGAGTTCACTGAATTTGTAAGCTCAATTTTTATTTGTTTTGTTTTATTAGATTTCACAAATATGAGATTTGTCTTTTTCTAAGTTATTCAGCTTAGCATAATTCCCTCAAAAACTGTGTGCTTGAAAAAAGTTATATTTCATTTAATATCTTAATCATATTCAATTATACATGAATAAACATATGTAATATATATATTTAAGTTTGTATATATACTTATATACTTAAACATAGATTTAAATATTTAAGTTTATGTGTATATATAATATAATATTATAATATATATTATAATAATAGAAATGAAGTGGGTGTGTGTATATATATTCATTTCTTTACCCATGTACACACATAAACTTCATTTCTTTACCCATTCATCTATCAATGAGATTCTGGTTTCTACTATATCTTGAATAGCATAAATAATGCTATATTAAACATGAAGTTACATATATATTTTATAAGTCAGTGTTTTCATTTTCTTCAGATAATGCAAAATGTTTGAAGTCCTAGCGATTATATATTTAATTTTTGAGGATTCTCTATAATTGTGTTCATTAGTAATTGCACCAATTACATTACTACTTCATGCAATGATTCCTTTGCATTCCTTCATGCAATGAAGATTCCTTTCTTCACATCCTCACCAACATCTAGAAACTCGTGTTTTATTTTTACCTAATCATCATTGTAACAGGTGGAAGTGATATATCAGAAAATTTTGATTTGTATTTCCGTGATAATTTGTAATATTGAGCATCTTCTGCCTACTGTCCATCTGCATGTCTTATTTGGAAGAAGCTATTCAAATCCTATGCCTACTTTTTAATTATATTATTGGATTTTAATCTTCTGTCAGATGAGTCTTGGGAAAATATTTATTTCCAGTCTGTGGAGTGTCTTTTTTTGCCAATTATAGTTCTTTTGAGGCTTCTTAGTTTATTGTACTCTCATTTGTTACACAATCATCATTGTAACAGGTGGAAGTGATATCTCACTTCAGTTTGCTTTGCTGATAGAATTAAGTCATTGAAAATATCTCTAGATTCAATGTCATGAAGGCATTCTACCTAAGTTCTTAGCAATATAACTTACTGTTTCCAGTATAATAAATATTAAGGTCCTTAAACCATTCTGATTTGACCTTTGTGCATGGTGTTAGGAAGCAGTCTGAGTTAGTATGTTTTGCATTTGGCTCATCAGTTTTCTCAGCAGCATTTATTGAAGATGATTTCTTTAAATGATGTACAATAATGAATTATAACATTTAAAAGAGTCCTTTTTTTTGTTTTTGGGTCACAGTCAGCAATGCTCAGGGGTTACTTCTAGCTCTGCACTCAGGAATTACTCCTGGCAGTGCTTGAGGGACCATATGTGATGCCAGGTCAAACCTGGGTCAGTTGCATGCAAGGCAAATGCCCTATCTGCTGGACTATGGCTCCAGCGCCTCATTTTTACTTTTTATTTAAAGCTTGATTTACAACACGGCTAATTAAAGACTTTCATGCATATAATGCTTCATTCAGCACCACACACTCCACTAAAACGTGGCCTCTCTTCTACCACTGTCCCATGGCTCCCTCCCAAACAACATTCCCCTCCATAAGCCTGCCCCGCTATTAGTAAGCTCATTTCTGTAAACCCCTTCTCAGGTCTATTTTCTCTGGTCAACTGTTATTCCGATATTCTGTTTCTTTACATGTTACATGTGAGAGACAGAATTCTGTATCTGCTCGCTCCTCTAGTTGGTTTTACTCAGCATGACAACCTATAAATCCACCCAGATAATGCCAAACTGCATAATTTAATTTCTTCTTATGCAAAGAATTTATTTCTTACAAAATTTCTCCTCAAAAGTATCAGTATATTGAGGGACATTGAAAACCCAAGGAAAAGGATCTGCCTATTTCACATCCTTTGTCAATATCGAAACTTAAGAATATTCACTTGTATCACTTCACTTGTTTTCCGTTGTTCATCAATTTGGTTGAGTGGGCACCGTAACATCTCCAAAAAGTCCTTCCCCAAGCAAGTGTAGCCCAAGGGCATGTGCTCACTCCAGGAACATGAAGAGCCTAAACCATTCCTTCAGGTCATGGGAATGAGGTATATAATTGGTACTGGTTTTTGGCATATCAAATACAACACAGGTAGCTTGCCAGGCTCTGCCATGTAGGTGGTACTCTCTCAGTAGTAGACTCTCAGCTCGAGCTTTACTGATGAACCTCAACAGGGAGAGATCAGCTTTTCATTAGGTGGAGCTCTGAGGAGCTGTGGAATCTGGATGTTGAGAATGACTGGCCTCATGGTGTGGGGTTCACCTGGCTTCTTGCTAGGTTCAGTGGGATGACAAGCCACTGCTAGAACCTGCCTAGAATTGTATACAGTGTTTAAATGTGAAAGATCCTGGGAAGGACCTGGTCCTAATTTCCAGTATTATCTACGACTGTCTCGCAGCTGCGGAGCAGCCGTGTGCTGGTGAAGCTGTGGGTCTGGAGTGTCTCTCTTGGGGGGTTTCTGGCTGTGGTATTTGGGAGCTCGCAGTCACGCCTTCCGACATAGAGGTGGAGGAATGGGAGGAGCCCAAATTCCTGCTCCAAGTTCGGCCAGCATAGCCGTCCCCTGCACAAGTGAGCGAACCCTTGGAGCTATGTTGGACTTGGCCAGGAGGTTGGCCCAGCCATTTACCCCAAGCCATATACCGCCCTCCAGAGCTCCATGGGCTGCTTCCACATGGGGCCAAGCGGCGCAGCTGTGGGTCTGGAGTGGTTGTGTCTGGAGTGTCTCTTTTCCAGTGTAGCCAGCACAACTGTGGGTCTGGAGTGTCTCACTTCCTGGGTTTCTGGCTGTGGTGGTTGGGAGCTTGCAACCATGCCGTCCGACATGGAGGTGGAGGAGGAACCCAAATCCTAGCTCCAAGTCCAACCAGCATGGCCCTCCCTCGCATGAGAGTGAACCTTGGAGCTATGTTGGATTCAGATGAAAAAATACTGCAAGCTAGTCATGTCATATATGATATGCCAAATACCAGTAACAATTATAGACCTCATTCCCATGACCTGAAGGAATAGTCTGAGACTCTTTGTAATCCTGGAGCCAGCAGATGCCCCTCAGGCTACACTAGCACAGGACAGGATGTATAAGATGTTACTGGTGCCCGCTCAAGCAAATTGATGAACAGTGGGAAGACAAGTGATACATGTGAAGTGTCACCAAAATAAGATTTCTAAGAATGGTCTCCATTTACCTCCACCCTCCCCTCTGAAAATGGGTGGAGGTGAAGTCAGAAATCGGTCTAGGGCAAAGAAGGATTTGACAAATCTTGTTGGCTAATAAGATGAAGGGAAAAATAATAGAAAATGGCTCCTGCCTGTGCATCAGCAAGAAAACAGACCTGAGTCAATTAGTGACAAGGAATTCACTTCTCCTAACAATCTGAGTGATGTTAAAGGTAAAAATCTTACCTTTGTCTCCTGATAACAGCTGAACATATAGACACATTGATTTCAACCTTCTGAGACACTTAGCAAAGAACTCAGTCAAATCTGCTAAATTGATCTACAAAACTTTGAAATAAAGCAAGTGTTGCTTTAAGCTACAAAATTACAAAAAAAAGAGTAAATTACTAGACTTCTATTGGTAATCCTATTTGTAGAAATGAAATTAAAAATATAATTTTCAACACTGATATAAGAAAAAGATTTGCTTTATAATAGCTTAAAAAACTTCAAATTCCACAATATTTACACTCAGAAGATCTCAAAGCAGAATTTACATTTCATAAGTATATATGAATCAACCTCCAGAAACCTACGTCATTCCTATATGCTCAAATTAACTCCAAGGACTAAGGGAGAAAGCTAAAGCAAAGACATTTATTCCCTTGTAAGTGCAAGGCCTGAATTTTGATCCATAGCACTGCATAGATTTGTGCATGCCATTTGTCTCTAATGGCCTTAGAGCCACGAGATCACTAGTTGACCTTAGTGGCCCCCCCATATTGTTGGGCATAAGTATAAACTGTCAAAACTACATTACTAGTGTAGCATCACCATGTGTGGCCCCAAGACTTCCAGGACTTGTTAAAGAAGTTTAAATAAGTAAATAAACAAAACAAACTTTTATACTACTTAAAAACAGGAAATGAAACAAAATATACAAAATTAATGTAGTAAAATGACATACTGAGAGATAAAAAATGATTTAAGAGAATGTAACTTCTCTGATTCAAATCTTTCATGAAATTAAAATACCTCAGGGACACAGCAGATAGGGAACTTGCCTTCTACCTGACCAATGCAAGTTCAATTCTCATAACTCCATATGGTCCCCAAGCCTGGCAGGAGTGATCCTTGAGCACAGAACCAGGAGTAAATCATAAGCATAGCAGGCTGTGACCTCCAAAACAAAAACAAAAATATATGAAGATATCTTACTTGCATTATTTTTTTTCTAGGCAGTCACACCCCAAGGGGTTATCCCTCACTATCTGTGACTCTGAGTGACCCCTGGTGGTACTCTAGAGACCATATCAGTATGAGGCATGGGGAACTGAACTGGGTCTGATGCATGCAAGCTAAGTGTCTTACCTCCTATACTAACTATACCAACTCTATGTAAAATGTCCTGTTTTTAAAAGGTAAGTATAAAGCCCAGTCTTCTAGCCTGACAGCAGAGTGGGTCCCCTGGAATGAACCCAGAGCCATGGCAGAGCCTGGCAAGCTACGATGGTGTATTCAATATGCCAAAAATAGTAACAATAATGGACCTCATTCCCAATGAATGGAGACATTACTGGTGCCCGCTTGAGCAAATCCATGAACAATGAGAAGACAAGTGTTCAAGTATAAATCAATAAATAGAAAGACCATTTTTTAGCAAATAAAATCATAACACCACTAAAACTACTTACTGTTTATATCACTGTATTACTACTTTAGAGAAATCCAAGAGATTTAATTATAAAACTTTGTTCACTCAGTTTCACAGAACTAAAAGGAGTTCAAAAATGCTATGAAGTCTTGTAAATATACTCTAGTGGTATATTGCCTTGCAGTCTATGAGGCAAAAACTACTATGCTTTCATCCTCTACAAATAATTTACAGGAAACAAACTTAAAAAATTCAATTGGCCATACTTGATGTCCTTTCATTTTATTTTAAATATAAAACATGTCCACATTCACTTTGCTTCTCTCAGAGGAAAAGCCTAAACACAACACTCATCAAGTTCACAACACTCATCAAGTCTAAAGGACTTCTTCCGCCCCTCGGATGCCCTTGAAGTTCACAACTAGACTGAAATTAGTACCTCTGGTGCTCTGATCACCCTTTTTTTTCAGTGAGAAGAATAAGAACACATACCTCATTATATTGAATCACTTGTATCACTTGTCTTCCCGTTATTCATCGATTTGCTCTAGTGGGCACCAGTAACATCTCCATTCGTCTTATCTCCATTACATTGTAGTGAGGAAAAAATTCATTCATATGCAAAAAGTAATTACATATGAAAATACTGGCATTCCCCTTGTCCCCACATCCACGCCAGCACTTGTTCTTGCTCTTTTGAATATGTGCCAGTCTCTGTGGTGTAAAATGATATCTCATTGTTGTTTTGATTTGCATCTCTCTGATGATTAGTGATGATGAGCATTTTTTCATGTGTTTATTGGCCATTCAAATTTCTTCCTTGTTGAAGTTTCTGTTCATTTCTTCTCCCCATTTGTTTGATGGGGTTGTTTGTTTTCTTCTTGTAAAGTTCTACCAGTGCCTGATATATCCTGGATATTAACCCCTTATCAGATGGGTATTGGGTGAATATTCTTTCCCATTCTGTGGACTGTCTTTGTACTTAGTCACTGTTTCTTTTGAGGTGCAGAAGCTTTTTAATTTCATGTAGTCCCATATGTTTATCTTTTCTTCTAGTTGCTTTGTTAGTGATGTTTCACTTTTGAAGATGCCTTTAGCTTCAATGTCGTGGAGGCATTTTTCCTATATTTTCTTCAATGTACTTTATGGATTCAAGTCTGATACTGAGATCTTTAATCCATTTTGATCTGAATTTTTGTGCACGGTGCTAGACACAGGTCCAAATTCATTTTTTTTACATGTCGCTGCCCAGTTTTCCCAACACCATTTGTTGAAGAGGCTTTCCTTACTCCATTTTGAACTCTTTGCACCTTTATCAAAGATTAAATGGTCATGTGTTTGAGGTTAGGTGTCAGGATACTCAATTCTATTCCATAGGTCCACAGGTCTGTTTTTATTCAAATACCACGCTATTTTAATTACTACTGCCTTGCAGTACAGTTTGAAGTTGGGAAAGGTGATGCCTCCCATCTTCTTTTTCCCGTATCCTTGGGGGTTTATTGTTCCATACAAATTTCAGGAGTGTTTGGTCAATTTCTTTGAAAAAATGTCATGGGTATCCTTATAGGGACTGAATTGAATCTGTACAGAGCTCTAGGAAGTATTACCATTTTGACAATGTTGATTCTCCCCATCCATGAGCAGGGAATATGTTTCCATTTCCTTGTGTCCTCTTTTATCTCTTGGAGCAGTATCTTGTAGTTTTCTTTGTACAGGTCCTTTACACACTTGGTTAAGTTGAATCCTAGGTATTTAATTTTCTGTGGCACAATTGTGAATGAAATCATTTCCTTAATATCCCTTTCTTCTCTTTCGTTATTTGTATATAGTAAAGCCACCAACTTTTGTGTGTTGATTTTGTATCCTGCCACTCTACTATATGTGTCTATTGTTTCTAGGAGATTTTTGGTAGAGAGTTTAGGGTTTTCTAGGTATGGTATCATGTTATCTGCAAATAATGATAGCTTGACTTCTTCCTTTTCTATCTGGAAGCCCTTGATATCCTTTTCTTCTCTGATTACTATGGCAAGTACTTCCAGTACTATATTGAATAAAAGAGATGAGAGTGGGCAACCTTGCCTTGCCCCCTGATCTCAGGGGAAGGCTTTCAACTTTTCCCCATTTAGAATGATGCTCGCTGTGGGCTTTTGGTAGATGGCTGTAACTATCTTGAGGAAAGTCCTTTCAATACCCATTACAGCATTTATTGATGAACCACGCTGCTGCTTGTGGTGGAGCGAGCCGGGCTGTGATAGGCTCTTCTGCTGGGTGGAGTTCTGACAAGAGGGAAGTCCGATGTGGAAAATGGTGGCCCCTATGGAGAGTGGGGTCATCTAGCCTCTTGTGAGGCTCTGCTAGGGGTGGCTAGAACCTGCCATCCCCTCCCGGGTGCCATGTGAGCTGCTGGGCACAGGGAGAGCCGGTAGCAGCTCTGCCCCATGTCTGTGAGTCTCTGGATCAGCATACCTGGGCCAGACTTAAAAAAAGACTGAAGCAGGGTAGGTCTCGATGATCTGGGCTGTGAAAGGCTCTTCTGCTGGATGGATTTCTGATGAGAGGGAAGTCCAGATGTGGAAAATGGCAGCCCCCATGGGGGGGGAGTCGCCTAGTTTCTTGTGAGGCTCTGCTGGGGTTGTGGGCCAGGGCTAGAACCCTCCATCCCTCCTGGAGTGCCTCATGAGCAGCTGGGCACAAGGAAATGAATACTGATGTCAAAAGAGGGGTTCGGCAGAGTGATACCGTTTCACCAAAACTCTTCAGCACCACCCTTGAGATCGTCATGCGATAATTAGAATGGGAAGGAATGGGAGTGAAGATAGATGGTTGGCAACTACACTATCTCCGTTTGCTGATGACATTGTTCACTAACACCAAACTTTAGCCAAGCGGCTCAAATGCTGGCTGACTTCCACTGAGAATGTGGAAAGATAGGTCTACAGCTGAATCTCAACAAAACAATGTTCATGAAAAATGAACTAGTTCCAGAGGCCCCATTCACTCTCAATAGAAGAAACATCTCTGAATGCAGCAGTTTTGTGTACCTAGGTTGAGAACTCCAACATGATGAATGACCTAAAACCTCAGCTGCACAGGAGGAAGAGAGCGGAATAGAACTCCTTCAAGAGCATCGAAGAAATAGCTAAAAGGACAAAGAACCTCCAGCTCTGGGCACATCTCTTCGACTCCACCATTCTCCCTACATTAACATATTACTCAGAGACCTGGGCCCTATGAAAGCAGGATGAGAACGCTATTCGGGTCTCCCAAAGAGGAATCGAAAGATCTCTGTTTGGGGGGCCAGAGCTATCACACAGTGGGTAGGGCTGACCTGCACACGGCCGACCTAGGTTCGATACCCAGCATCCCATATGGTCCCCCACGCAGTGCCAGGAGTAATTCCTGCGTGCAGAGCCAGGAAAAACCCCTGAACATCATTGGGTGAGACCCAAAAAAAAAAAAAAAAAAAGAGCTATGCTTGGAATATTGTGCCTCACTCAAGTGAGAGAAGGAATTAAGAGTTCTGACCTCCATCAATGATCTAGAGTTGAATGCTGTCTTGCTTGACAAGGCATCGAAAATCAGATGGGCTGAACATGTAATTCGATTTGGAGATGACCACTGGACTACAGCTGTTACTGACTGGATCCCACGCGAAGTCAAAAAATCATGTTGCCACCCATCTACAAGATGGTCAGACTTCTTCGTCAAGACATTGAACGAACGGTTTGAGGGTCTTCGTATTCCTGAAGCAAGCAGATGCCATCGGACTACATTGCCACGTGATAGGGTCAAATGGAAATGTTACTGATGCCTGTTCAAGCAAATTGATGAATAACGGTTGTCAAGTGATCAAGTGACCAAAGTTCATTATGTAAATCTACCATTAACATATATATATTTACTGTTTCTGAGCTGGAATTTGTAGCTATTAATAATAATATAGCTATTAACTTCTGTACATGTCTCTAAATAAAAAGGACATATAAAAGTAAATATAATGAGAGACCGGAGTGATAGTCCAGCGGGTAGGGCGTTTGCCTTGCATGCGGCCGGCCTGTGCTGGCCTGGGTTCGATCCCTGGCATCCCATATGGTCCCCCAAGCACCGCCAGGAGTAATTTCTGAGTGCAGAGCCAGGAGTAACCCCTGAGCATGGCCGGGTATGACCCCAAAAAGAAAAGAAAATAAATAAATAGATAGATAGATAAATAAATAAATATAATGAATGTACATATGTAAATAGAACATCTGAATATCTAGCTATGCATATCTTCAACTTTAGTTTATGGCATTAAATTTTTTCAAGGCAGTTAAGAACTAGGTTTTATTTATAATATGCTTATGTAAACTTTGAAAATTTGTTCAAACGCAGGAACTCTAGATAAATGTATCAGATGGCTCTAAAATGTACTGGCATAGTTGCTACAAATCAGAATGATAAGCACAATCACAGTTATATGTTTGGGAACATTCATATTTATGTCCATGGCCATCATTCTAAGTCTC
Organism: Cryptotis parvus; assembly: GCA_021461705.1. NCBI lineage: Eukaryota > Metazoa > Chordata > Mammalia > Eulipotyphla > Soricidae > Cryptotis > Cryptotis parvus. Next base: position 97,821 of record JAJIBD010023107.1, on the reverse strand, counting down.
TGAGGAGATAGATGATTCTATCAGGTTGAATCAAGATGGCTTATGAAACTATTTTCATGCTATCAAAACACAGTCTAGTCTGAAGCAACTGCCACACCAAAAATAGTACTCTCAAAATTGTGTCTGACCTGTGGGGAAAAAACCTAGGATACCTAATATTTTATAGTTCTTGAGTATAGGAAACTAATGATCTGGGTGACAGTAACATGTGCAATAAAGCTTTTATCATCCAGTAGCATATCAGTGGATATTAAAATAATCCATTCAAGTTATATTACAAGCTCCATAAAATATATCTGGATAACTGTAGGATATGTATGACAATTTTAAAGAAATTTAATGTCAACTGAGTTGGAAAATTAGAAAAATAGTAACTGATATACAAATCTTAGTTGCCTCTTGTCTACATAAATAAGGAATTTTAACAGGCTACTTCCTTCTGTTTCCTTTCAGATTTTATCTATGATTTATTCTATGAATTAGGGGAGTATGCACACGGATTCAGTCAACTATACTGATAGAGAAATGTCAGGTATTTAGGAAATTATGTACAAAAACAACTAATGGAATTGACGCAATGCATTGGAAATCATAGCATAACTTCTATTTCCTTGACAATGACAATACTCTCATACCCAAAATTTAAACAAATAGAACCATAATTAATTATGTGTCATTTCCTATGGTAAATATTTTTTCCAAGACAGTGAGGGTATAATTATAAAATGCACTCTATGTTGCACTTTTGAAAGTGTAAGGCCAGTTAGAAGACAATGCAGGCAGGCACACGGTGCCCTATTTACGTCTTCCTTCTTGATCATTATTCCCCTTTTGGATTATTGAAGGATTCCTCTTGCTGGATCATCATATCTTCCAAAGATTTTATGTGCAATTAGATTAAATCTGAACTCTTCTAGGAGTCTAGTGAGCACCCGAAAAATCTGGTCTCCAACTTCCTTCCTGAACTCATCCTCTATCACTCATATTTATGTACTTGGTTTCTACTTCCTTCCACCAAGGTCCTGGTTTCCTTTCTGTCCCCAATCCTTCTTCTTTGAAAGGCAATTTTTACCTTTTTCTTTAATTTCCTCTTTTTAGGCATTGTGATTTGCAATATTATTACTGTTAGGGTATGAATATGTCACTTTACCTCCTTTCAGCAACTACTCCTGGTTCAGTGTCACCACTTCCCTCTATCACTATCATGGTGCCCCCTTGCCTGACTTACCTCACCCCTCTTTACCAAGTGTTAAGCTTCATGCCAGTTCTCCTGCTCTTTGTTTCTATTGCCTTTGGGTGTTAGTTATTCCCTTACTCAGTTTCTTTATATCCCACATGAGTTAAATCATTCTGCATCTGACTATCTCCTTCTTACTCATTTACATCCTATAGCATGATACTCTCCATGAATCAGCAAACTGTATGACTTCATATTTTTCCAAGCAGAGTAATATTCCATTGTGTAATGACATCAAAATGTTCTCCACACTGCCAAATATCACTAACACAAAATTTTCCTCATTAAAAAATATTGCTCATAAAAAATCTGAATAGACACTTCTCCCATGACATAAGATGACCTAGAGATAAATGAAATAAATGCTCACTTAGTAGATTTTCCAAACACAAAATTTTCTGTCGACTCATGGTTTCATATACCATTAGTTCATATTTTATGAAAAACAAAGAGTATGCCTTTCTCTATTTAAAAGTAAGATATTTTACATCAAAAGTCTCATACCATTTTCTTTTTCAAACTTTTTTTTTTGCATTCTGGGTCACACCTGGTGAAGCTCAGTGTTTACTCTTGACTCTACACTCAGGAATTACTCCTGGAAGTGCTCAGGGGATCATATGGGATGCTGGTGATTAAACCCAGGGCAAGTGTACGCAAGGCAAAATGCCCTACCCACTGTATTATCACTCTGACCCCACAAACATCTTTTACCTTATTTTAACAAAGTCCATATTTTTCCACATTTTAAATCAAAATTTCAAATTCAAAATACTCCATAAAATTTCAGGCATATAATGTTCTAATACACATCCCTTCACAGTTGTACATTTCCGACCACAAATGTCCCCAGTTTCCTTCCCACCACACCCTCCCATACCCTGTTTGTCTCTATAAGGGAGATACTTTTCTTCTTTCTTTTTTTCTCTCTCTCTGCCTCTCTTTTAGACAGACACCAAATCATAAATTTTGTAACTGTGTATCTCCCTGTGAGTCAATAAAAAAGCTCCAAAAAAGTTCCAAATCCACAAAATTAAAGTATTCATTCTGTCTCCTCAATTATTTTCATGTATTATATTTATCTATGCTTAAGTCCTATATATTTACTATAATTCCGTAGAGCTGAGCAGTTTTTCTTGATCTACATCATTAGCAGTTATCAGTCCTTGCCTCTATTTCTACCTAATATTCAGCAAGTAAATTGACAAATGAATGAATGAGAAACATTTATTTCTACGGATTCATTTTTTAAAAAAAATAGAAATAACTCAAAACTTAAGACTATTTAAAAGAACAAATACATGTACAAATACATAATGTTTTATTGACCGACTACAACAGACATGACAATGAACTAATCATATAAGCATTACGTGAAATTTTTAACTTCTCTAGTAAGCATATATATGTTTAAATAATTGTGATAAAAATTATGCCACACAAACTCCTCTCATATTTTTAGGAAAATTACCCAACAGTTGAATAAAAAAGCATACACTACTCTAGTCTCTACTTAATCTATTAAATTAGATCTAAAGTTGTAGGATGAAGATTCAGCGAAATATCTGAACAGTTTCTCTTTTTTGCTAAGAATTCTTAGAACAGTCCTAATTTTATCTACTCCATCTGACAGCTACAGTCATATCTCCCTTTTTAAGACACTTCTTTGACCACTCCACATTGTTTTCTCTGCACAACTAAAAATAAATTAAGTTTTAAAATAGCTATCTTATTAACTATTTTATTTAGTTAAACCTTTTATCTCCTAACAACTATAACTTCCATCTGGCAAAGACTAATAAAGTCTTCATGCTTATTTCAGTTTTCTTTCGGTATTAGTGACAACCCATACTCCAGAACTCAGGGCTTATGCCTGGCTCTGTACTCAGGAATCATTCCTTGCGGTGCTGGGGGACAATATGCTGTGCTGAGGATTGAAATCAGGTGAGTCTCAAACAAGGAAAGCTCCTTACTCACTGCATTGTCTTTTTGTCCCGTTATTCATTTTGACTGCAGAAAGGTGGGAAATTTATAGATCTTGAATTTGTAGTCAAAAAACTTTTAAAACCATAATGATAAATTAAAACTATGAAAATCACTCAATCTTCTTGTTTACAAAAGTAATACTTTATCAACAGAAGACAAAGCTTTAGGTGAAAGAACACTGATGGCAGATGCCCTCAAATAAAACATAAGACACACTTTTGTATTTTTGGTGAGAAATCTACCTTAAATTTTTTTTAAGTTCAATAATAAGCTTAACATCATTTTAGTTTATAATAGCCTACAGGTATGGAGACTCACACACAGTTTTGAAGTATGAGTCACTATCATTCCAAAATCCTGTGACATCTGCATCAAGCATAGGGACATCCATTCTTGTCACTCTGCTCTCTGAAGCGCACGATGAATGCAAATGTCTGAATTTCACGTATTGGTAGTGACTAATACTATTGTAGAGTGTCAAAAGAAGTCGCAGAGTTCTTCTTTGCAATTAATCTCAAGACTCATGTGAAGTCTCTTTTGTACCATTCCTTAGATATCAGCTATTATATGTGTATATATATGTATGGCTATGCATTTATATAAATATATGTTTGTTTGTCTGTTCCATGAGTCTTCCTTGTCAGAGAAAAAATGTTAAAAATCAGGTAAAGCTTGTTTCTCTAAAGTAGGATCAGGGAATAGAAGTAAACACAGGTTGGACAAATTATTGCTACATATATATTGCCATAATTTCTGAGCAAATATTTTTCATTTCATTCTGATTGGAATTGGCATAGATCATATTCTGAATCCTGTGACCAGAGGAAACAAAATATTCTAAGAGACTTTAATTTAGTCCTCAGAGTTAATTGAAGGTTATTTTTATTTTATTTATTTATTTATTTATTTTGCTTTTTTGGGTCACACCCGGCAATGCTCAGGGGTTACTCCTGGCTCTGCACTCAGGAATTACTCCTGGTGGTGCTCTGGGGGACCATATGGGATGCCGGGGATCGAACCCGGGCTGACATGGGCCGGCCACGTGCAAGGCAAACGCCCTACCCACTGGGCTATCGCTCCGGGCCCAATTGAAGGTTATTTTTTAATAAGGAAACAAAGAGAAATAATAAACCACAAAGCAGAAATAAAGAACAATATATTTGAAAAAGGTAATGGAAAAAGGTAATAGCAAAGTATAATAGGAGATGGTGGGTCCAAAATATAAGAAAAGTGACAATTCTAAAGACATCAACACAAAGAATACCTAAAAACATTCCCACAGCAGCCTCACTGAGAAAATCCACAGAAGAAAATAGCTATCAATTCAGGGAGGTAAAATGCTATAGATTTAGAACTGCAAACAAATTTTGAGCTAAAGAGTGCTTTCCCTAGGACAAGAGAGCAGCAAAGCAGAGACTGAAAAAAGAAATAAAATAGTAACAAGGCAGCACCAGACTTAAAATGCCAAACTAAGATGGGAGGGTATTGAGTAAAAAGATTTTACATAAGTTTAGCCTTGTACCTGCAAGTGCTAATTAGAAAGAACATGAGGATTATCAGAGACTTGTCAGACCCAGCATAGACAGTGTATGCCTATCCCATACCCTGCTTGAAACCTTTCTTACCCACAAGGCCCCACCTGCCTCAGCCCACTATGGCCCTGCCACAACATGCTTGCGCTGGTCATAGTCCTGCCTGGATATTATTACAATCACAGGCCACCCTTAGTGATTTTAACAGAAATAGTCTTGCCCCAAGAGGTTTGTGGCCCTGACTGAAGGTCTGTCTGAAGGTTCTCAGCCTCAGAAATACTGGCAAGTCTGAAGCCATGGCCAACTCAGAACTAAGGGAAACTTCTCCATCCAGAATTAAACTCCAACATGAGTCTGAGAGTACCAATACCGAAAACTCAACAGTCTGCTTATGTCAAGTCAGTAATAGACTGGGAATTTGCAATACTACAACACCCTGAAGATGTGAATTTCCCAATAGATCATGTTGGGAAAATAGCCATCATCAATAAGGCTCTGAAGAGATGCAAATCAAAAACAACAATAAGATACCACTTTACACCACAGAGACTCCGCACATATTCAAAAGAACAAGAACAACAAGTGCTGGAGTGGGTGTGGGGGAAAGGGGACACTCATCCATTGTTGGTGGGAATGCCGGCTGGTACAGCCTTTCTGGAAAACAATATGGACATTCCTCCAAGACTAGAAATGGAACTCCCATTTGACCCAGCCATACCACTCCTGGGAATCTACTCTGGGAAACCAAAAATACGCAGCGGAAACACCATCCCTACTTTTATGTTCATAGCAGCATTATTCACAATAGCCAGAATCTGGAAGCAACCAGAGTGCCCGAAAATCGATGACTGGATAAAAAAGCTTTGGTACATCTACACAATGGGATACTATGCAGCTGTTAGGAAAAATGAAGTTATAAAATTTGCCTACAAATGGATGGACATGGAGAAGATTATGTTGGAGCGAAATTAGCCAGAAGGAGAGAGACAGATACAGAATGACTGCATTTATTTGCATGGCATAAATATATAGGTACATATTATGATACCAATATCCAAGGTCAAGTGAAACATACATCAGGAGGTCCTGTCAAAGGTGGAAATTATCACAAACGTGTGGGGAGTCAGAGTTTAGGTAAGACAGAAAATGGAACAGTGTGCTAACAATTGTTGAGGGGTACTTATGCCAACCTAGAACTGAGCATTAAATAGAGGCAAAAAGATACACATGACAACCCTTTAATGTATGTTCTGTAATCCATAGTCTGGGGGGGAAGGAAAAAGAGAAAGAGAGAGAAATGGAAAGAAATCAAGAACCTGCCATGGAGGAGGGCTGGGGGAGGGGGAGGGAACCGGGGATGTTGGTGGTGGGAGATGGGCACTGGTGGCGGGATGGGTGCTGCAACACTGTATGACCAAAACCCAAACATGAACTTTTTAATTGTATATCTTTGTAATTGTAAAAATAAAAAAAAAAAAAAAATAAGGCTCTGAAAAAGCAAAAATAGTATGGCATGGTGGTTCAATAAAATACATTTAAAAAAAACAAGCAAAAAATATCCCAGTAGCTACAAGAATCAGCTTGACAATCAGCTGTTTTAGATACAGGTAACCACATCTCCAAATCCATCAGGCATTAACTCCAGTAGCTCAACACCTGTTGCAGGACAACTAAAAGCCTAGGCCTCTGCATCTGCCCTGGATTGCCTCCTGCAGGTCACTTCATAGATAGGGGGTAGTCTGAATGTGGCAGTCTTATCTGACCATGTATTCTGGACTGGCTGGTATAAATATTCTCTCATGCTACCACAATCATCGTGGGACTAGCTAGATCTTGCCAGCATATTTGCCTGGCCATGTTGGATCTCTAAGTAATTAGACCAGAGAGAAATGCTGTTTGCCTCCAAGCAAGCAAGCATGGCTTCCTGATAACTCAAAGGCAACTAAAATACAAAACTACCGTGAAGTAGACGAGACTCCGTGGTGAAGGCTTGGAGAAATATTTAACTGGCATTAGTATTAGTCTTTGGTACAGAGACATGCCATCTCAGAAACCCCCTTCTCTACCCTATAAAGGCAATTCCAGGCAGATCTTGGCTCAAGACATTAGGTGAGGTGCTGGGAGAAATTACCTGAGGGCATTTGATCCTTCCAGCCAGGGGAAGTTACATTTAGCTTATAGCTTCTCCCACCTCTGCTAGGAGGCTTTGAATTAGCTCTGGGTCCTTGTAAACAGCCAGATGGTTTTTGAAGTTGCTAGCATTTCTATAGAGCTATTGTCCTGTTTTCATCTCTAGATAGTCCAGCCAAGAACAGGTTGGGCTGGTGAGTTTGGGTGGATTTCTAGCTATAAAATAAGCTGGAAGAAAAAAGAGGTTCTCTCTTTTTCCCTTTTGCCATTTCGGCTTCCCCTGGTGTTTTGCTTCTCCATCCGCTCCATTCTCTGTTGGGCCTCAACACGTGGTGGCAGCCATCTTGGCCTACACCTGGCTGGGGCCTAGCTGGGAACCCAGAGTCCGGGGGGTTTTCCCTGCTCTTAGATTGTATATTGGAACCTGTAATAGTAAAAGCCCTTTTAAAACTGCATCGGATTCCTGAGTCTTCATCCATTTCACGCCGGCCTCGGAGGTAGAAGGGAACCGCTCTTCCCAACACTGTCGAGGGACTCTGGTGCGGTGCCCCGACAAACACCAACAACTGTAAACCCTGACCCAGGACCTGGGCTACCCAGACCTCACTAATATAGAAGCTATTGACAACAAATCCCAGGTTGCCATCAAGGTTCAAACTATGCAGAGGCATGGGTAAAAATTTCATCTTGCAAATATAAAGACCTGATCATTTCTAGGCCAAGGCATACTCAGTCACACACCTAGTACACACATAATATCAGGTTCAATAAAAGCAATGAAAGAATTACATTGCTTTCATGCATAGAAACAAAATTCATGAAAAGTATTCAAACACACCAGAAATTTCTAAACTGCTTGAACTTTCAAATAAGAATGCCACCAATGTTTAATGAACTGAAGAAATGAGTGGAGAGACCATTAATAAGGTCAAAGAAAGGATAGAAAAAATGCAAAAATTCATGTAAACATATGACTAACCTGAAAACTGTCATGCAGGTCATACCAAAGTACAGAAAAAGCAAATAATGCATCAAAGACATGATAATGAGAAAAATAGAAGAATTTTTAAAATGAAGATAACTCAAAAGGTTTATGTAACAGCAGCTAGAGGAACAATCTCATTATAATAGTAAACTCAAGAAAAGAGAGAAAGGGAAGAATGGCTGTTGAAAGAAACAATAGCCAAGAATTTACACAATCAGAGAAATTAAATATGTGCACTGATCCAGAAATCCAAATAAAGTAAATCCAAAAGAAGAATACCAAGATATGGCTATTTGCTCAGGAATTACTCCTGGCAGTGCTTGGGAAACCATATGTGATGCCGGGAATCAAACCCTGGCCAACATGTGCAAGGCAAACACCCTAAATTGCAAAAACTGAAGAACCTCCTAAATGTAGCAAGAGAAGTCTCAATATTTAGCTATCTCAGTAAGACTCACAAAAGATTTCTTAAATATAAAAAAGATTTCTCAAATGAAACCTCTACAAGTAAGAAAAAATGGAATTGTATGTTCTAAATACTAATTGAAAAGAACCTCCAACCAAGAACCCTCTATGCACATGATTATCACTCATAATTTTTAAATTTTCATTTTTCAAAACATCATTTATCATAGTTTACAATAATAATTAAGTGATTTTTATAGTTGTGGAGTGCTGCACCAATTCCTTACCAGCAATTCAAGATCCCTTTACCACTTTCCCATGATCTTTTACCCCTCCCTCCACCCCTCAGTTCCCAGACCTATTGATCATGTTTTAAGATTTGTTTCCATTGGGACTGTCTAATTATCATTCAGATTTGAGGGAGTGATGAAAACATCTACAGACAACAGCTGAGAGCATTTGTTGCTTCTAAACCAGCCTTGCAAGGACTACTAAGTGGTTTCCTCTATAATGCAGGGAAACAAATCCCACTTAGGAAGCAGAAAGATATGTAAAATCATAAAATGGGAAAAAAGAGGAGAACATACAGGAGGACAATATTGACTAATATTGATCTATTGACCAATAGATTAATCCCAGCTTCATACTTGAACCTGAATTTAGAACTTTAGATGTAAATGGAACAGTAACCTTTAAAGAAACATACTTGGAAGTAACAAGAAGAGGTAAATGGACACAGAGCACTATATAAAAGGCCAGTTAACACAATAAAAGCAGAGAAAATAAGGAAAAGGTAAAGGAACATTGCCAAACTGCAGGAACACCAAAAGGACAACAAATTACTTCATATCAATAATCTTTCTAAATGTCAATAGGTGAAATCCCCTTTCAAAAACAGAATTGCTGAATATACCCAGAAACAAAATTCAACCTTCTGCGCCTTTTAGAAACAGTTGAATCTTCACAATAAACAAAGACACTCTAGCAGACTTTAAAAATACTACGAAATCTTTCAACAGATTAATAAACAGAACATCAATAGGATAAAGGAATCAAAAAGAGAAAATGGAATAAGAGGGATTAGTAACATAAGAGTGACGGAGGTTGGAATTCGGATTCCTTCTCTCACTTGAGTGAGGCGTGATATTCCAAGCATATCTCTTTCAATTCCTCTTTGGGAGACCAGAATAGCATTCTCATCCTGCTTTCGTAGGGGCGCAGGTCTCTGAGGAGTATATTAATGCAGGAGGAATGGTGGAGTCGAAGAGATGTGCCCAGAACCGGAGGTTCTTTGTCTTTTAGCTATTTCTTCGATGCCGTTGAAGGCATTCCATGCCGCTCTCTTCCTCCTGCGCAGCTCAGATTTTTAGCCCGTTCATCCTGTTGACTTCTCCACCTAGGTACACATAACTTGCTCCATTCAGAGATATTTGTTCCATTGAGAGTGAATGGGGCCTCTGGAACTAGGTCATTTCTCATGAACATTGTTTTGTTGAGATTCAGCTGTAGACCTATCTTTCCACATTCTCGATCAAAGTCGGCCAGCATTTGTGCTGCTTGGCTAATGTTTGGTGTTCTTAGAAACGATGTCATCAGGAAACAGACGTGGTGTAGTTGCCGACGGTCTATCTTCACTCCCATTCCTTCCCATTCTAATTGTTGCATGATGTTCTTGAGGGTGGCGCTGAAGAGATTTGGTGAAATGGTATCACCCTGTTGAACCCCTCTTTTGACATCAATGATCATTTCCTTTGTAGAATGGTGAGGTCCTGGTGGTGAATCCGTAATACAGCTTAGGAAGGATCTTGATGTATTGGGTTTGAACGCCCTGTTTGGCTAGGGCTTCGATGACTGCTTCAGTCTCCACAGAATCAAAGGCTTTCTTTAAATCAATGAACATGAGACAGAGCGGTATCTTGATCTCCCTACAGACTTCAATGAGCTTGGTTACCATGTGGATATGGACGATTGTGCTGAATCCTTTTCGGAAGCCAGCTTGCTCACATGGTTGTCCTTCATCTAATGTTCGGTCCTATCCTCTTCAGGATGACTCGAGTGAACAGCTTGTAGATGACAGACAACAGGCAGATGGGGTGATAGTTGCCAATGTTGTGGATGTCTCCCTTCTTGAACAGTGGAACTGTCCTGCTGGTTTTCCATTGGGAGGGTACCTTGCATTCAGACAGGTAGTGTGTGAAGAGTCGAGCCAGTGTATTGATGAGTACTGAAGGCAGATTCTTCAGGTGTTTGAGTCTAATCTTGTCTGGGCTTGGTGCTGTCCCCTTATGTACCAATGTAATGGCATGTCGGATTTCAGAAGGGTGACTATTGGGAATGACAAATCCATCCTGTGGAATTTGGTATGTGGGCAGGTGGACGTGGATATCAAAGAGATGAGTTGAAGTCATGGATAATCTTCTCCATTGCCTTTCTGAAAGAGCGTGATAGATCCATCAGAATGACAGAGGGCAGTCTTCTTGGTCTTATTTTTGGCGAAGGACAGGCGGGCATTGTGAATGCTTTTCCCAGCTTCTGCTGAATCTTCCAGTACGTCTGCTCTTCTCTTTGAGGTCTTCACTTCTCTGCACTGCTCTGCAAGCTTGGATGTTAGCATTTGGTCACCCCAGGCTCGCGCCTTGCCACGTTGGCAAATGAGCTCGAGAGTTTGCCAAGAACATCTTATACCAAGAACATAAAAACTAATAAAAGATATAAACACTCCTATTTTTATTATTGTAAGATTAGCAAAAGACAATATTTGGAAACAATTCAAATGCCCACTAACAGATAAATGTATAAAGTTATGATGTATGATGTACGATGCAAAGAGATATTATGAAGCTAGAAGAAAAGAAAATGACTACAGGACTAAGATTTACAAGTAGTGGGAGATGGAAAGCTGGGGAGGGCAGAGGAAGATTAGAAGTGACAGAGGATAGTAGTAGTGAGTCTTTATCCCTTTCATTCTAAAAAGTGCAATTACTTAGGATATCAAAGGCATAAAAGTTTGTAATTTTTAACCATGTTTCTTAAACTACAACAAAGGAAGACATGAAAGAGAAAGTAATAACATAATTAAAATTAGATTCAATATCAAAGGGAAAGCCAAAAATAACAAAAGCTGACAAATTTAATTTACTTTCATGTTACTCAATGAGAGGAGTCTAGACTGCTCGGCCAATAGGGCAACTTCACAAATAGCTCAGAATTCCAGATCCTTTTTTTTTTTTTTTTGCTTTTTGGGTCACACCCGGCAATGCTCAGAGGTTACTCCTGGATCTGCACTGAGGAATTACTCCTGGAGGTGCTGGGGGACCATATGGGATGCCGGGAATCGGACCCGGGCCACCCAGGGCAGCCACATGCAAGGCAAACCCCCTACCGCTGGGCTATCGCTCCGGCCCCACAATTCCAGATCCTTTTGCCATACTTCTCTGCCATACTTGGTCACCTGACTATAACTAAAAGAGAATCTAAGAAATGATGACTTCCAAGTTACCTTATGCCTGTCTAATAATGAAGTAGTATATTTCAAAGAGAAATAAAAAATTATTATCTGGGAGACTACAGACATGGGGCTGAGCTGCTACTGGTCCTCCCTGTGCCCAGCCACTTACGAGACACTCGGGAGGGATGGAGGGTTCTAGCCCTGGCCCGCCACCCCAGCAGAGCCTCGCAATAAGCCAGATGACCCCCACTCCATGAGGGCCTCCATTTTCCACATCTGGACTTACCCCTCGTCAGAACTCCACCCACCAGACCAGCCTATCACAGCCCGGCTCACAAATCGCAAGCGGCCCGCGTGTTCATCAATAAATGCTGGATTTAGAGATGACTACAAGAGTATGCTACCCTGCACCGCAGAGCCTGGCAAACTACCCCTCATATTTGATATGCCAAATACCAGTAACAATTATAGACCTCATTCCCATGACCTGATGGAATGGATTTGAGGCTCTTTATGTTCCTGGAGCAAGCAGGTGCCCTTGGGCTCTACTTGCATGAGACAGGACATATAGAGATGTTACTAGTGCCCGCTCAAGCAAATCGATGATGAACAGGAAGACAGTGACAGTGATCGGAGACAAATAGCAATTTCAGCATGTAGGAAAGGCCTCCAAAGATTAACTCCCATGCCTTCTACCACTTGTGTTCATACCTCGTTAAAAAAATACACACAATTGACAATGAAGCGTCATCAACAAACGTGCACAATATTAGATGTTTATAGTATTACAAAAAGTACTTAACTTGGTTCTTAACATATCATAAATATTCAATAAATATTGGCTATCAGGTAGCTAGGGTGATAGTTTAATGGTCAGGAACATGACTCTCAATGAATAGGGATCTGACTTTCATCCTTACTACACTCACCACCACCAGGTGGTGGTGAAACCCTAAGTGCCTCAGAGTATATTCTTAGTGCCCCCAAATTCCAGAATCCACCATAGCTACACAAGAACACTGAATCATACAACCTAGTTGTTAAAGTATTACCAAGAGTGGTTCCAGGAGCCCTAAGCACTACTTATTCCAAACCAAAATAACTAGTAAAACTAAAATTTGGCTACAATAAACATTATCACCATTATCTCAGGGATGAGCATCACCACCATCTGCATTTTTAATACTTTTTCTTTAGGGGATCATTTAGGTTCTTATACAAGTACAGCATTTACTTTACTAATGAGAAAGAAATATATTTCTGCCCTTCTATCATCACAATTCTCTAAAACTGTTCCTCCAATATCATCATTACCTTACCTAGTAGTTTATCAGCAAAGGAAAAAAACCCAACAGGGCAAATAGTTTTATTCATGTTACTCCTAGACTTTTTGGAAGCAACCAACTTTAAAATCTAATTGGAGCTGAATTTCCATTAGCACTGCACTGGTGATTCTTATATATCCATCTGCCATTCCATTACAAGAGCTTGCCTCTCAAGGATACAACAATTTCTTGGTCATGCCTCATTGGGGAAGAATTGAAAAGAATAAGATAGGACAAAGTACTCTAGGGGGTTCGGTTAAGAATTGCAGGCAATTCTACAGAAAATAGATCCATCACTCTGTGAGTCAGGCTGAGGAGAAAAGGAACAATTAGTTAGAGGTTAAGTAGCAAAACAGCTGCTAGAAGCCTTAGGTAAAAATGTCAAGGAGTAGGAGGAAAAGATTTGAAGAATAGTGTGGGAGTGAAAGTTATCAATTGCTTTCAAACCTGAATTTATGCATTTCAATATTACCTAGAAAAATCAATCTGAGCAACTGTTTAATATCCTGGTATGTGACAAGTGTACCAGAAGGAATTTTTAAAAATTATGAAAAGAGAGTAAAAATAAAATACTTGTAGAGCATTCCAAGACAGTTTTTACAAAACTATACAAATCCTGAGCTATTGTAGTTTAGATGGTAATGTGTGAAAGCAAATTAGGGTCCCCTAAATCAAGCAATGACTTCAAAGCTAAGCTATTACATATAATGAAGTGAGGCAGAAAAATGAAATCTACTCTATGAAGTATATAAAACAAATAGAAATTGCTGCTATGAGACACTATAGAATAGTCAATAATTCAAAAGACGATTAAAAATAAACATATCAGTAATAAAAATCTGGCAAGGGGAACATTCTAATAATGGATTCTTTTTGGCTTATAGTAGCTCAAGAATCTTAGAATATAAAGAGAATAAATATTTATACCTAAAACTATCACAAATTTTTCTTATGCTCACTTTAATAGAGAAATAATATTAAATAGAACAATCTATAAGTAATAAAAAGACCAAATGGTAGAGAAAAACTAAAGTACAAAAATGCTAAAATAGAGTTGACTGGGACATAGAAGGCATTGATAAAGATATGAGATGACTATATTTTTTTTTTTTTTTTTTGGGTCACACCTGGCAATGCTCATGGGTTACTACTGGCTCTGCACTCAGGAATTACTCCTGGCGGTGCTCAGGGGACCATATGGGATGCCGAGGATCGAACCCAGGGTCGGCTGCAGGCAAGGCAAATGCCCTACCCGCTGGACTATCATTCCGGCTCTATGACTATAATTTTTGACTACCAGAATACTTACATTTATAAATTCTTCACCTCAATTAACCTTTCTATATATGATTATATTCTGCATATTATATAAATATGGTTTATTTATTTATTTAATTCACAAAATGTTAGTGAATTGATAAGGCAATAATTTAATATATGTACAAGTTTTCATTTTTATAGAATCATGTCCAACTTTTTGTTGTTCTAGAATCTGGCCCTATTCATGAGCATCAGTGACAGCATGGTATCAAAGTTCCTACTCCAAAGTTCCTTCACAATGCAGACTCATCTTTGTACAAATGACACAGGAACTATGAAGCAAGACTATAAACAATAAGCTTCAATAATTAGCATCACTGGCCTTTACAGAGAAAGATGAGTAAGAAAATATAACTGTTAATACACTCAAGAACAGTACCACTCCAGTACATATTCTACAAATGACAGGTTAATCACATCATACATAACCAAAACCAAGACATTTCCTTCTCAAAAGGGATTTAATATGGGATTGATATGGGATTGATGAAGGTAAAATACAAAAGAGAAAATATGGATTGATAAAGGGAAAATATAAAAGAGAAAAGTTCTAAAAATTTTTGTGTGTCCAAATTTGGTCTTGTTTTTTTTTACTTACTAATGAGCCCTACTTAGGGCTCATGCTAAAATTAAAAATCTTGCTGATGGACTAAACGACGTGTCAACCAGAATATTTATTAACTCAAAAGAGAAAATTATAAGATAAATGAACAGGGTTCCTTTTTAATATATTTCTTCTCGATGTGTATTGACATTGCAACAGACCAAATGTAGTTTCACTGACTGCCATGGATTTCTAAATAATATACTCTGTTTAATATTTTTTATTATTCTGAGTTTAGAGATTTTTACTGTTTTTATTAACTGAAAAACAAATATATCTAATGGCATAAAACATAATTTTAAAACATCTTTGCAAAATTGTGCACATTTTATTTGCAAAATAATTAAAAGATGGAATCAAAACAATATCAATATCCAAAGTGATATCAGAAATGACAATTTAAGATATCCTACAGAAGAAAAGAAATATTTCTGGATCTGGAAATATTGACATATTCTTAGTAAAATAAAAAGTTTCCTTATTAAAGAGTAATATACATAACTAGAGATATTTTCTAGTTCTGTGTATTTGAAATCCTTCTATCTATTCTTTCATACTCTTGTTCTTTAATTCACTTACTTAAATGTGTAACGTCATCATGACCCATATTGTTCAACTTGCAAATCTTACATGTCCATTCTTAAATGTCCAGTTCAATGATAATTTTTCTCCATGGTTTATTAATAATTTATTCATTAATTTCATCCATATCTCCAACAAATGAAGTACCTTCACACAATATCTTATATGGTAACATTTCTCCTTCAGGCATTTCATTGCATGGATAAAATTAAATATTTATACTATGATAGAGCAAGTACAGTACCTTGCAAATTATACTAAAAGTCATGGTAAACATTTACTAGATAATTGAATAAATGAATGAGTAAATTGATCAGGCAGGGTTTCATGGCAACATAATTAACAGAAGAAATATGACAAAATTCAGAAAAGAGATATTTCGGTATCAGCATAATCACTGTATCACTGTCTTCCCGTTCATCATCAATTTGCTCGAGCGGGCACCAGTAACATCTCCATATGACCTGTCTCATGCAAGTAGAGCCCAAGGGCACCTGCTTGCTCCAGGAACATAAAGAGCTTCAAACCATTCCATCAGGTCATGGGAATGAGGTCTATAATTGTTACTGGTATCTGGCATATCAAATACGACACGGGTAGCTTGCCAGGCTCTGCTGTGCAAGTAGCATACTCTTGTAGTCATCTCAAAATCCAGCATTTATTGATGAGCCGGGCTGTGATAGGCTGGTCTGGTGGGTGGAGTTCTGACAAGGGGGAAGTCTGGATGTGGAAAATGGAGGCCCTCATGGAGTGGGGGTCGTCTGGCTTGTTGTGAGGCTCTGCTGGGGTGGCGGGCCAGGGCTAGAACCTGCCATCCCTCCCAGGTGCCTCATGAGCGACTGGGCATAGTGACAGCCAGTAGCACCTCTGCCCCATGTCTGTCTCTGGACCAGCATGCCTGGGCCAGATTAAAAAAAGACTGCAGCAGGGTAGATTTCTATGAGCCAGGCTGTGATAGGCTAGTCTGCTGGGTGGAGTTCTGGCGAGGGGGAAGTCCGGATGTGGAAAATGGAGGTCCTTATGGAGTGGGGGGGGGTCGTCTGGCTTGTTGTGAGGCTCTGCTGCGGTGGCAGGCCAGGGCTAGAACCTGCCATCCCCTCCCGGGCGCCTCATGAGAGACTGGGCATAGTGACAGCCAGTAGCACCTCTGCCCCATGTCTGTCTCTAGCATAATATAGAGCATAAAGCAGTTCAGAGAATTCATGCAGTCAAATTGAGAAATTTCACCAAAAAATTATTACAAATTTATGTACAAAGCTCTTCAGAAAAAAAGGCAAACTCTCCAAATGGGACACATTGGTCAAAACTGGTCACAGAAATCATCCAGTTAGGCAAAATAAAACTAAACACAGAGTTCTCACAGAATTTAAGAAGTTCACTGAGAGTGCTATAAACATATAAAAGGCATTATGCAACTGATTATAGTCTGTAAATCACAAGGGCTGTTCCCTTTAAACTCAATAAGGTACAAGGGTGTGGTGGTTATGCTCCTCCTTAGATTTTATCAGGAAACTAATATTACTGAGTTTAGTTTCTAGTAAAACTTAACTAAAATAATGCCTTATATTGCTACATCTTCATCTCAAGAATATTTTTAACTACATATTGTGTTCTCGAATGTGATTAAAATAGCAAGAGGGATTTTTAGGGATACCCTTATGCTATGTATAAATAATTATACTATATATAGTTAAGAAATTTGCTGATAAAAATGTAATAGTGGCCATTTCTATATATAATAAAAATAGTTTGCTGTTTGGTATTGCATATACTTAAAATTGATGTGAATACTCTGAAGAAAGTTTGAACACTGGATTCCAAGTTTTATAATGCCTCTCTACCAAATATTTAGAAATATCTTTAACATTAAAATCTCCAGTATGCTGAGTGTCAATCAAGCTTTAGCTTTCTGAGCCTAGAGCAATCATATTGTGGATAGGGTATTTGCTTTGAACATGGCTGACCCAGTTTCAATAACTGGGATCCATATTTTCCTTTCAGTATTGCCAAGAGCAATTCCTGACTGCAGAACCTGTAGTAAGCCCTGAACATTCCTGGGTGTGGTTCCCAAACAAAACAAAACCAGAAAAGAAAAAGAAAATCTATCTTCCCTGATACTGTTCTTTTTAAGAAGGCACACGTATCACTAACTTGTAGCTGTAACAAGCAGGCATGTCAGATCTAACAACCCTAATAATAATATACAGACACTCTGATACTTTGAAATGGAGAAAAGGTGAATTTTCTATATGCATTAAGGTTCAAGAAGAATTTTTTAAAAAAAGATTTACAAAAAAAAAATTTCAGGGTGGCTAAAAGAATGATAATTTTAATTATTAACCCTCACCCCCAAATTATACAAATGCTTAATAATAAGTAAGAATTTCTAACTTTGGACTGCATAAGTGTCATACTTCCCATAGATACTAATAGATAATATAGAAGGCACTTTACAAGTACTTTCTGAAATGCAATTTGAAAATTATAGCAAGAATTTTAGAAAATGCTCACTCTTTTTTGTCTCAACATTAAAAGTAAAATATTTTATTATAAATCTGTATGCATGATTTATTTCAAAAAAGAATATTATCATTAGCTACTGAACTAAGCCCTATTGCGTAGCTTTAAAACTGCTGCTGATAAATAACCCAAAACCAATGCACTTTTATCAAATTCAGAAGAAGCAGAGACTTATCACTAAAAAAACAGAAGACTGATGCTAAGGTAGTTAATGTTTTATTTACTTTACATACAACATTGAACAAACTGTTAAAAAAATATGTCAAAACAAAACTGAACAATATCACAAGTTGAAAAACAGGAATATAAGCAGATGATAAAAAAATACCATAGAATAAGTTTAGTTCAAACTGCATTACATTCATTGCATTTGGTAGGAACTTGAAATAATTCAAGCAAATGCACCCAATTAAGATACTATTAATTTGCAAAACAGAAGCTGCAGCAGTATAAAGAGCAGCCCCAAATTACAGTGAATATCATGCTAGAATGCAGTTGACCTAGTTAGAATTACAACACTACATATGTTTGTGTCAACTATACCAGAAATGATTATTGAGCACAGAAAGAGGAGTAACCCCTAAGCTCCACTGGATGTGGTACAAGCCTGCCCAATCCCACCACACACAAACACACACACATACATATACACGCATACACATACATATATAGATATAACTGCTAGATAACGTAAAATTGTTAGTTGTTCTTAAAAACTACTAGAGTTTTCTAAAATAATAAATACACAACCTCATCAAACCGATGATCAAAATAAACAGATTATGAGCCCTTTGTTACATATGAGATAATCTCGTGGCTTCTTTGAGAGACCCTAGATGCCAGTCTCCTCAGATGCCAATATAATCTATTGGGGGGTTGCAGTTTGGAAGGGTATGATGCTTCACAACAAGTGCTCAGGACTTACTCTTTGTTCTGCACTCAGGAAATTACTTCTGTGGTGCTCAAGACAACATACGGACTGCTGAAGACCAAACCAGGGTTGGCCAGGACTAGCACTTTAACCCCTTTATACAAATAAAATGTATCTCGTTGTTGTTTTCTAAATACTAAAAACACAATCAATTCTTATACCCAATTCTTAAAAACCTTTGTCATGTTTACCTGTGTGATTAAACATTATTAAATAAAATTGAAAAATAGGAAAGTTATCACAAAATATTCCCTCTCCTATTATTAAAAAACTATCTTCAATATAAGCATATGTTGTAGGATAATTTGCTCTCTGGTCAGGATTGAATATAATCCTTTTACTGGAAGACTATTCCATGGAGGGAGACAGAAATTTCCCTATGACAGCTGATCTTAATTTCATTAAAGGTCAACCAATTACTGCTTGTTGAATTCTCATGTGACATACTAATTTAGAAGTGTTTCTTCATTAACTCTGACATCCCCCAAGTGTTGGAGAAATTTCACATACTAAACCACTTACTTAAAATAATAACTCATAGAGGGAAAACATTTTCTATTTTTATATTGGTGTCAGAAAGATGAACATTTTTTATTACTGGTTTTGGCATATAGAATATGCATCGGATAGCTTGCCGGGGTCTGCCATGCAGGCGGTATACTCTTTGTAGCTTGCTGGGCTAAGCACTGCCAAGAGTAATTCCTGAGTGCAGAGCCAGGGTAACTCTGAGCATCACTGAGTGTGATGTTGCTCTCCGCCCTGAAAAGCAGGACATACCCTTCAGCCGCTCCATGTAGCCGGAGGACACATGGCCTGTGCCCGGCAGTCCCACTGGCGGTCCTTGATGTGCGCAGCCACATGGCAGCAGGTAAAGATGGTAAAGAAAGATGACCGCCAGGTGTCCGTGTCGCCCTGCAGGCTGGGTCTGAAGCCCCGCCGAGTCGCCCAGGAACAGGGGACACAAGCTGAGGGGCTCCCTGACCTCACTGTCACCGCTCACAGCAGCAATGCTGTGCTGTCCGCAGGGCCAGTCCCCTGCCTCTCCTCGTTGCACTCCTAAGCGCTATTGTCCGCACGCGTGCCCTGCGAGCTAGGCCGTGCAACCGGTGCCCGCACGGCTGTTCCCACCAAGAACAGTATTCGCAACGCTAGGAAAAGCATTCGCAATGCTAGGAAAAGCATTCGCAATGCCTGCCTGTCCTTCGCCAGCTATAAGACCAAGATGACTGCCCTCCAACATCCTGATGGATCTATCACATCTTCCAGAAAGGCAATGGAGAACATTATCCATGACTTCTACTCAGATCTCTTTGATAGCCACGTCCAAATTATGAGGGATGGATATGTCTTTCCCAATGTTCTCCCTTATGAAATCCAACATGCCATTTCGTCAGTAAAGAAGGGAACAGCACCAGGCCCAGACAAAGTCAGACCCGAACACCTGAAGAATCTGCCTTCAGGACTCATCAATACACTGACTCGGCTCTTCACACGCTATCTGTCCAAACGCAAGGTGCCCTCCCAATGGAAAACCAGCAGGACAGTTCTACTGTTCAAGAAGGGAGACATTCACAACATTGGCAACTATCACCCCATCTTCCTGCTGTCTGTCATCTACAAGCTGTTCACTCGAGTCATCCTGAACAGAATTGGCAGAACATTAGATGAAGGACAACCATGCGAGCAAGCTGGCTTCCGAAAAGGATTCAGAACAATCGACCATATCTAAACAGTAACCAAGCTCATTGAATTGTGTAGGGAGTTCAGGATGCCAGAAAGCTTTTGATTCTATGGAGACTGAAACAGTCATTGAAGCCCTAGCCAAACAGGGCATTCAAACCCAATTCATCAAGATCCTTCGTGAGCTGTATTACGGATTCACCACAAGAATCTCACCATTCTACAAAGAAGTGATCATCAATGTTAAAAGAGGGGTTTGGCATGGTGATACCATTTCACCAAAACTCTTCAGCGCCACCTTTGACAACATCATGGGACAATTAGAATGGGAAGGAATGTGAGTGAAAATGGATGGTCAGCAACTACACCACCTCCGCTTCGCTGATGACATCGTTCTAATAACACCAAACATTAGCCAAGTGGTGCAAATGCTGGCTGACTTTGTCCGAGAATGTGGAAGGATAGGTCTACAGCTGAATCTCAGCAAAACTATGTTCATGAGAAATGAACTAGTTCTAGAGGCCCCATTCAATCTTAATGGAACAAACATCTCTGAATGCAGCAGTTATGTGTACCTAGGTGGAGAAGTCAACATGATGAATGACCTAAAACCTGAGCTGCGCAGGAGGAAGAGAGCGGTATGGTATACCTTAAAAAGCATCGAAGAAATAGCTAAAAAGACAAAGAACCTTCGGCTCCGGGCACATCTCTTCAACTCTACAGTTCTCCCTGCGTTAACATATGCCTCAGAGACCTGGGCCCTATGAAAGCAGGATTAGAATGCTATTTGGGCTTCCCAAAGAGGAATCAAAAGAGCTATGCTTGCAATATCACGCCTCATTCAGGTGAGGGAAGGAATCTGGAGCTCCGACCTCCATTGCTGTTCCAGAGTCAGGGTCGCTGTCTCGTTAGCAAAGGCATCGAAAATCAGATGTGCTGGACATGTAAAGCGATTTGGAGATGACCGCTGGACTAGAACTGTTACTGACTGGATGCCATGGGATGTCAAAGATCATGTGGTCGCCGACCTACAAGATGGTCAGACTTCTTCATCAAGACTCTGAATGAACGGTTTGAGGCTCTTTGCATTCCTGAAGCAACCAGATGCCATTGGGCTACACTGGCATGTGATAGGGTCAAATAGAAATATTACTGGCGCCCGCTCGAGCAAATCGATGAATAATGGGATGTCAAGTGATCAAGATATATATTAGTGTATAATATTATATCACAATCATGTATTCTATAAGAGAATGTAGTACAAAAGTCATGATTTGTAGCTTGAGCTTCAAAACTGTGCCCTCCCTGAGGACATATGTCACTTACTTGTCTCTATATTTCTTTACTTGCCAGTTTCTACGATGGAGAAGTCTTTGCTCTCTCTTGAACACAAACGTCTCAACCTTTATATATGAGATTCAATAAAAGCTGTCTTGCTTCACCAAAAAAAAAGTTATGTTTTGCCATTAAAATTATGTCATTGTTCCCTGTCAACTTAGAGACAACAAGAAAGTTGAGTCTTTGATAATGTCTTCACCTGCAAAAGTAAATCTTTGTAAACTAATCATCAAACTTTAATTGAACTGTTAGATAACATACTGATCTGTATTATTACAAGTTTTCATTACTAGTACTATAGCACATCATTTAAGGTAACGTAGACCGACCATGAAATTGACAGCAATCCTCAGAGTAGAGGAATAACTATTACTTAAATACATCAAAAAGCAAAGCCCAGTGGCAATACAAGGAAAGGTGTGATTGCTCTGTGTTGGGTAAATAGTAAAAGGAGCAAAAGGAGCTAACAGCCTGTAAGAAGAGAATGACTTTCTGTTATCATTGCAAATAACCAGGTGGAAAAGGAGGAATTCATTTTTGCTAAAACTCCAAAATTTCTCTTATTTGGTATCATAGCTGTTAGAATCTTCTACTTCCAATGCATACCAAAGCAGAAATATGTTAAACATCATTTTAATATTCTTACCCTATTCTGCCAGCAGTGTACAAAGACCCACAAAAAGCTACAAGATCCAATGTAAACTTGCTCTAAGTTCCACCTTATCTTACCCATCCATGAACTTTGCATCATAGCAACTCCACATTATACTAACAAGAACTCAAATTAAGTATAGTTTAAAGTAGCAATTCTTGTTTCAAGTTCAGTCTTTCTAAAGCAATAAAGAAGCCTTATTTAAAGACGCCTTTATTTAATGAACTTATTTAAAGTTCATTGATTGTTTTTATGACGTACACACAATGCAAACGTCATGTATACTAAAGATATATTTAGACAGTAATTCATTCAAAATGATAGTAACTTGAAGTATCACTTATTTTCCTGCACTCATGTCCACACATAAAATCCAAATCTCCTAAACACAAATATGAAACACATTCCATGTTATCTCTGAATGTTTAAAGATCATGTCTTAACTAAATATATATGTATATAATAGTTATATACCAAGCTTACATTTTTTCAAAAACAGTTATATTAAAAAATGAGAAAAAAACTATTGCTCTTTGGAACTTATTTATTTAAAAAAAAGCGTGGGGTCAGAGCAATTGAACAGCAGGTAAGGTGTTTGCTTTGTGCGTGGCCATCAGAGGTTGGATCCCCGTCATCCCCTATGGTCCCCCGAGCACCACCAGGAGTAATTCCTGAGTGCAGAGCCAGGAGTAACCCCCTGAGCGTCGTCAGGTGTGACTCAAAAAGCAAAAAAAAAAAAAAAAAAAAAAAAAAGAACTTCTCAAATTAGTATTCAAATCAGTTGGTTACTTTCAATTGTTTAAAGTTAAATTTTGATATATAACGACTATCATAACATAGGTATTCCACTTTTATAGTTCCTAAAGCATTCCAAATAGAAAGATAAACTGAGTAACAAGATAGATGAAAACTATGAGTATTATGAGTCTACCCATAATGTGTGTATATCTGAATATGTGCATATATGCAAATGCTCAAGTAAATAGTACTTACAAAACTTACTAATTTTTTGGAGAAGGTCTAACATTAAATGAAATTAATATTTAAAATCTGCTCCCGGCTGTGTCGGTAAGTGGCAGACAGGAGACAGGCTTGTCTACACCCATGGTTCTGCCTCATGGGCTTTGGATGGTTGATGGTCTGACATAGAAATAGACTGGGCCCACTGGGCCCCTGGGATGAACCCAGAGCTACGGCCGAGCCTGGCATGCTACCCGTGGTGCATTCGATATGCCAAAAACATTAACAATAATGAACCTAATTCCCAAAGAATGGAGACGTTACTGGCACCCACTCGAGCAAATTGATGAACAACGGGAAGACAAGTAACAAGTGATTTTATTATTCATATGTTAAGTATTAGTAGTTAAAATGTATTTTTAAATTTTTTACAGTGGCCTCTCAGCAGTGCTACAGGGCCGGTGACCACCCTCAGGATACCCATCCCAATACTGTGGGTTTGATATTTTAGTTCAATGCTTGGACACAGAAATATTTTTTGTTTTTAAACAAAAATGATGAAAAAAAGTACAGTAGTTTTTCAGGGGTTGGGGCCCTGAAAACAACCAAGGTTTCATGCTAGTGCTTGGAGATTACCAGGACCACAGATGAATTCATATTTGTTTTTCATGTATTGAATACATTATATATTTTTAGCCCCCTACAGTAGTTCACTGGCTTTCACCTTAAACTATTTAATATTTAACTTGATTAAATTTAAAAGTAAACAACTACAAAGATTTTCTGTTAATTAACTTGCAGCAGTTGATTAGCGTCAATTTATCAGCCAGCTCTGACTGAATATCAAAACTAAGCATCAAAGTGCTTCTCTGCAATAGGTCATGTTATTATTTCAATGAGTAAACTTTCTTTTGCTTAATTAAAAAAAAACTGACACTGAATGTTGAAATAATTCTACACGTTTTATTAGTACTGGTCTTTATTTGCCTTTAAAAGAATTAGAAAGTGTGAAAAATTGTTAGATGTCAAGTTTAAATTTTTCTATTTAATATACTGACTTCTCTACTAGATTATGACACAGCATGTTTTCTGCTTTGTTCATTTCTTTTTATTGTTTAAGGGCCACACCTCTGGTGTATAGGTGCTACTTCTGGCCTCATGTATGGGGTTGGTCATGGAAGTGCTCAAGGGACCATGGTGGGCATCCCACCCTGGTCTCCCACATGCAAAGCATGCTATCTAGCCTGTTGACCAAACTCTCAAGCACTCCTGGTACTACAGTGGTATTAAATAAATACTGAATAAAATGAACAAATAAACAGGAATAAAACAACAATCCCCACCCTTTTCTTTGCTGTGAGTTCTTTCATCACACAATGTTGAATTAGCCAACCATCAAATCCTTACTTAAGTGGAAGAGCTGAGTTGAATTAAAAGAAGGAAAGGAAAATATCCTTTACCTATACAAATTATAACTCTTCTATTATGTGTAAGTATAGGACTGAAAACTCAATTTGTTATATATAATCAATGTATCTATATAAATTTTATGTAATATATATATAACATATATATGCATGTATATATATATATATATAAAAACATCCTTTGAAACCTTAGCTAACCCAGAACAAATAGGGAATATATAACCTGAAAGTATTTTCTATTCTTCATAATTAAAGAAAATAACACAATATAAATATTAGTTGAACATAGAATTCTGTGTTTTCTGTAATTAAAACTGTATTTCATGCACTAACAATATCTAGAGTGGAAAAACCAATAGCAAAACATTAAAAAGTTAGAAAATAAAAGTA
Organism: Cryptotis parvus; assembly: GCA_021461705.1. Classification (NCBI taxonomy): domain Eukaryota; kingdom Metazoa; phylum Chordata; class Mammalia; order Eulipotyphla; family Soricidae; genus Cryptotis; species Cryptotis parvus. Next base: position 72,372 of record JAJIBD010023107.1, on the reverse strand, counting down.
TTATATCGTATCCAACCTGAGCAGTATGTTGACTGCTAACAACTATCTCCTAAGAATAATCTAAAAAATTCAGTAATTCAAATGGTTTGAATAGATTTTGAGGGTTTATTAAAGATGCAAAATGAAATAGTTTTAAAAATGGGTGGAATTTTGTCTAAAAAAAAGACTAAGAGGAAAAGGCATGTTTCTCTCATTTTATATTTAAACAGCTTTGGAGAGACAGAACACATATTCATTACTATTTAGAAAAAGAAATTAAGTGGAAATTATAGAGAACAGAATAATAAATTCATTTGAATCACATATTCTGATAATTAGCTGCAGCCTGAAATAAAATAACTTCTTTATTATAAAAATGTATATAGACTTTCATATGTTTCTTCTGAAACATCTGTATCTATACAGACATAAATATAGAAAAATATATATGATAATTTATTAAAGTTTTATAGGTTCTCATATAATTTAAGTATTACTCCATATTGCTTTATAAGCTGAGATAATATGAAAGTAATGAATTAGCATATGGCATCTTCCTAATGCCCTTCCCTATGATTTCCTAATTAAACATTATACATATTAATACATATTTATGCAAATTTATTGGGTAGTATATTTAAATGCTTAAATAATACACCTGAGCAATGGGAGTACCCATCAACAGGAATTTTTCCCAGGATTAGAATTAGGAGTGGCAATCAGTATGTTTCAATGTAATGCACTATGTATAATGATACAAAGCCCCAAAGCTCTTAAAACCTTAAAACCACCACAATAAAAATCATATATTTGCCTAAAATAAAGAAAAGAAATATGAGACCCCAGATTATAGTATTTAAAGAATGACTACAGTGCTATATAGCGTTGCATAGAAATTTTTACTAGAAAAATATACATTGTTCTTACTCTATGAACATGTTTGTACAATGAATCCCAAAGGAATTATACAAAAGAAGATATTTTTAACATTATTTTCATAGAGGGTTAAAAAGAAAAACTCTGAACTCTTTTCTTACATGCTATATGCTCTCATACTTCTTATTTATGCTGCTAAGGGTAATAAGATCTGACTTGTAAAAATAAATATGAAGAGAATAAAAATCAAAATAGAACATTACTGAATAACAATTTACTTTATCCAAAGACGTACATTTCTGGAAGTAACCAGCTGTCAGCAATGCAAATCAGACCATTTGATTTCTGAGATGAGATATAAGTGCATTTTGTTTTTCAGAAAACTGCATCGGATAGCCTTACAGCCTCACTTCCAAATTAAGTGTCACAACATAATATGCTGTTTTGCTTTAGTGATTCAGCTATTTCAATTTCCTTTTGGTTGATCAGTATATGAGTTAAGCTAATTCATGAAAGTCAGCATTAATTTCCACACAAACAATAGGTAATGCAACATTCACAACAGGTTCTAACAAAGCAATTTATATCACCAAATCTTGATTATGTTGTACTGAAGAAGTCTTCTGAGGATCTTAATGTGGTTAGAGAATAGCTTGCTATTCTCCACAGCTATTAGCAATGTGCTCAAGTCCCTATGTGTTATTCGCCAACTCACAAATTGTAGGATAATTGCAGGCACTGTGCTTCGGTATTTCTACCATGAAGTTTATATTTATCAATCTCTGTAAAGGTTACTGTGGAAGTAATGAACTTGGAAAAGATAAAAGGCTAAATGAACCTAGAAAAGGAAGTGGATGATAACAAAAAAGCACATTCCAGGGGCTAGAGAGAAAGTACAAGTAAGGAACTTGACTTGCATGTTGCTAGTCTGAATATGATTCCTGGAACTGCAAATGGTCCTCTGGGTACAGAGACAGAAGCAAGCCCTGGGAATTGCTAATGTGGTTCAAGAATCAAAAGAGAGTGGCCAGAGCGATAGCCCAGCAGGTAGGACGTTTGCCTTGCATGCGGCCAGCCTATGCAGGCCCGGGTTAGATCCACGACATCCCATATGGTCCCAGGAGCACCACCAGGAGTAAATCCTGAGTGCAGAGCCAGGAGTAACCCCTGAGCATCGCCGGGTGTGACCCAAAAAGCAATAATAATAATAATAATAATAATAATAATAATAATAAAGAATCAAGAATCAAAAGAGAAAGTTTATAGGGTAAAGGGGATCACATTCTCTACAAAATAATGTAAATAAATTACTCTTATTAGTTCTCTATAGTTCGATGGTCAAAATACACTGGTGTAGACCACAAATACACAGGAGTGGGAGATGATAATTACTGCTAATATTTTTGGGAAGTCAAAAGGTTAAAGTTCGTGAACATCAGCAATTACTAAAATACAAGTTTTATGTAGTATCATTTATGAAACACAACAACATAATCTGTGAAAAACAAAGATAGGGGCTAAAGCGATAGTCCAGCGGGTAGGGCGTTTGCCTTGCATACGACCAACCCAGGTTCGAAACCCGGCATCTCATATTGTCCCCCGAGCACCGCCAGTAGTAATTCTGAGTGGCAGAGTCAGGAGTAACCCCTGAGCATTGCTCGGTGTGACCCAGAAAGTGAAAAAAAAAAGATAAGAAGAAAAAAGAAAAAGAAGTTGAACCTAAATCTAGTCATACCCAACAACTTACTTCTTATAAGAAGTACACAGGTTAAGGATTCAAGTTATGTAAAACTAGGAGGGAAGAAAACGCACAAATCCAGAACATGAGACAACTGGCCCACTTTGCTTCAAACAGGGGAAAGGCATGGCAGTGAATGATAAAATAAATATAATGTAATGCATGGCATTTCTTTAAATTTCAATCCAAATAAGCAAATGATAAATTACATTTTCAAACAATTGGTAATATCTTATGTGAAGAGTATTAAATGGATGAAAGATTCAAAATTAATTTTGTTAGATGCTATTATGACATTGTGTAAAGAAAACATCCACTTATTTTTATAGGCATCGGTCCCAGCTATGCAAGGAACCACTCCCAGCATATTACAAATGTGGTCTGATGGTAGAGGTCTGCTGGTTTTTTAGCACTCAACCAAGTCCTGTGGTGTTTGGGTACTGATCATCAACTGAGCCCTGCAATTTTAAGTGAATCAAGCATCACTGGGAAAGCAAAATTGGGGCTTCAGAAGTGCCAAGTAAGGGGTCCACCCTTTTATCGCTAGCCCAAGACAGAAGTCATTTTTTAAAAGGAATGTCTTTTTAAAGTGAGAAATAACTAAATTTCTACTAAACTTTATCTACTAAAACAAGTGAGAAATAACATGAAAACTGAGATTTGTATTATAATGTTCAAACAAGAAATACTTCTGAAAAAATAGGTGAAAAAGTCAACATAATCTTGATTTGGGGTCATAATTATATGAAGAATCATCATCATAAGCTATTTTGTACAAAGTAAATACTTTTTATTCAATGTTACATTAAAATGGCTTAAGTTGTGGTAGTTTGGGGTAGCCCACTCACTAAGCTTATTGTTTTTCCTCTGCTTTTGAACTGAAATCTTGCCCACAGGAGGATTTGGGGCCTATGTTTTCTTCTTGTTCACTTATCCAGGATAGAGGCTGATGTCAAAACATTTTCCAGTATACTAGAGCACATGAAAAGGTCAGGAATCACTAGATTAAAAGTCTACTGGAAAAGGTTTTAACCATTTTTCGCTACGTGGCTAATTCATTCGTACATTAGTTTTAGCAAATAATCAGAAATGAGTTTAAACATATGTTAGATATAACTAAAGTGTGTAACCATCCTAGTTTGTCAAAAGTAGATCTATTACCCTGGATCAGTTCATAAATTATGTGGTCAGGCTAACTTAAATATAGAAAAGATGATTTCTAGAATGCAAAACTTTAAAACTAAAATTCTTTTCTAATCTATTGCTTTTGTTCATTTTATTATAATTGCCAAAAAGACCCTCTAATATATAGAGGGTCAGCAATATATAGTTATATTTCAGTGACCATAGAAGTTTTTCCTCAATAATTATCCTGAACTTAGGAGATAATTTACATACTGTTTCATACTCTAGCACTCACATTAAATTCACACTACAGGGATATAACTCACGTGGTAGAGCACATTCCCAGTGAACGTACCCAAGTACTTCTGGAGTGCGACACCGATCAAAATTAAAACATATAAACTACATACCCTCTTAGGAGTCCTATAATCTTAATGTTCTGTCTTATAATAACATTTCGGCATATAAATATTTATCAAACTATTTGATCACTTGATCACTTGATATCCCGTTATTCATCGATTTGCTCGAGCCGGCGCCAGTAACATTTTCATTTGACCCTATCACGTGCCAGTGTAGCCCAATGGCATCAAACTATAAGTTATTTAAAGTAATTTCCTTGGAAAGTTAAAAGAAAATATTAGGTTCCCTCATTAAAAGTTTTTTCATATATGGGGTCATTATAGAACACTTCTCTTGGATCACTGGTTTCTCTAGTGGTAATCTGATCCATTATCTACTCTATATCTTAGGACTACTTATATCATCATTATTCTCTGGGAATAAAAATCAACAGACATGATAGGAAGTCACACTGTTGTCAAGCAAAAAACTTGATATTTGGCTTTTTAACGACTTTGTTTTCCTGATTTTGCCATAGCTAAAAAAAACACTACTTACAACATGTATTATTAAAAAACAAACAAACAAACAAACATTCCAACTGTACTAAAAACAAACAGTATCCACTTTCTGGATGACTAGAGATGAAATACATTGGCATGTTATTTTGGTACACTTGCATATATAAACATGTGTTGAGCAACAGCAAATAATATCTTCTAAAGTTTCCAGTCAGATGACAGAGGTTGATTTATGACTAGCAACAAAAGATGATTCCCCAGAAATAAATTGACTTTAAATTATTCACTATAAAACATAAATCTCTTTGTAATACTTGAAGAGTTAATTAAGTTTTATCTGTTATACACAACTACATAACTGAAATGCTATTACTGGATGCCTCTATCCACATATAAAACTTCAGCCTGTGTCATTTAGCAGCAACAAAAGTTAAAGGACATGCATTTAATTTTTTAAATTTTAGTAATTCTTTAGGTTTAATATATATATATATATATATATATATATAGCTTCATACGTACAACATGATGTCTGAATATTTCTACATAATAAATCATCATCAAGTATTGTCAACATTTGTCACTATGCATATTTATAATGTTTTTCATGATAAGAACTTGTAAGGTTGTCTCTCATGTCTATTTTCAAATATGCAGTACAGTATCATTAACTATACTGGTCAGGAGTTATATTTCATGACTAATTTATAGCTGGAACTAAAGAGATTACATTGTTTTAAGGGATGTTTCCTAACAAATGAGTTAAAGTCACATGCCACTGCTATTTGTCCCCTTTTCTCTAAAGACTGCTAAAGAGCAAGAGTTTATGGTCTTCAGATAATGAGAGAACCCCAAAATTTCAAAATAAAGTGAACTTCTGATTTGGAGATGTGACTAATATGGTGCAATGCATACCTTTCACGTATGTTTCTCAGTTTGATCATTAGCATTACTTGATTCCTTGAACACTATCTGCTGCAGTTTGGGCACCCATACACAACAACGACAACAGAGAGTAAGGATGCCATTAATCTCCTCAGTTTACAGGTGAAAAAACTGTGGTACAGATGAATCCCAGAAGAGCCACATATTACTTAATGTAAGAACAAGGTGTGGGGAGATTTTATGTGCAATCTTCGTAAAGCTTTGTTTTGGAGGGGAAAATTCCATGTAAAGCACAAGCCAGAAGAAAAGTGCAGTTAGAATAAAAAGTAGGGGAAAGATAGCTGAATATTGGATAGAACTTAAAAATGAAAACTAAGTAAGTGGAAAATAAAGGAGCTTTTAAAATGTGAAACAATCTTGGGGGTGAATGAGAATAAAAATAAGAACTTAATAGCTTGCTAAATCCAATATGGTATTTTATGGACAATCAACTTTAATTGTATCATGCCACTGATTTAACATTTTACAAATATTAAAAAGTGAAAAAGTGCTCTTAGAAGCAATGAAATCTGGTAAGTGAATAAGGCAATGTAGTTTTGAATTTACCACATGGTGACAAGTCCATTTTCCCCCTTCTCTTCCCTCTCTTATGAATATCATTAGCAAACAATATTTTACCTGATAGCTTCTCAACTATCTCAAGAACAAAAATATTCCTCTGTGACCCTTAATCAGGATTTTTTCAGACTTTTTAATATGGTATTGCAGAAGCATTCTTCTGCTTCTCTAATATTTAATAATACACCATAGTAAATAATGATAACCAAGAGGTATACATTAAAAACTCCTGAAACTGGTCTCCCAATCAATGCTAGAACAAAAGATAAAAATGAGCTACTTTCTTAGTTCAGTATATTGACTAGCAGAGGATGACATGAAGCACTATTATGAAATATCTAAGCCCTACATAATCTGCTGATATAAGGGTCCCTCAAGATGAACCAGAACCTTAGCCTACCTACAACAGAAATTTTTGGATGATCCAACCAGTAATCTAGTTTCTTTTGGAGATGCAATGAAGTCCAAAACCTTCCCTGTCAAGATCAAAATAGTTTACTGCATTTTTTTTAACCACAGCCCTAGTTAGCCACTAACCGGTCAATCCTCACTTTCTTTCGGACATGCCCTCTAATGCCAACTAATTCTAGAATGTAAAAATTAAAAATAACTCATCTTTATCAGAAGTAATTCCTCATTCTCTCACCATATACCACAATGCAACAGTGGTACTCTCCCGTAATCAAATTTAGACCATTATTTGCATAATTTCATCTCAAAGCCTTCCTAATTTGGGACAGAGATGATCTAGGTGCATTACTCTGTCCTCCTCCTCTTCGATTAATCCCCTTAATTCTCCTGACTCTGAAACTTAATTCAGTCTTACTTGCCACTCCTATGCATGTGGTAATCATTTCTGACTTTACTACCCCTGTCAATAATTCCTTCACAATCAAGTATGCAATTTCTTTGACCTACTCTCTGACACATATACCACCCTTATGTTTCCAAGGGACTTACTGTAATAACTGTTCCACTTCAACATCTTAATTTTCAGTATATTAGTCTCTCATAGATTGTCTTTATTTTTTAAGTTATCTCACCCTTTACTTACAATATATCATTATGGTGCCAGTGAAGCCTCTAGAATTGGTTGTGTTATATGCACAATTGCAATATTCCTCTCCTTATAGAGCTAAGAAGCTTTGAAAACAGGACTCAGGGACAGCAACAGAGAAAGGTTATAATGAGATTTAATTTAAGATACATACAAATCACAATACATTATATGCTTTCAGTCTTTTCTAGATGTTAAAACAATTAAAAGAAATGCTAAAAAGTTAAATGAGGGAGATTCCTAAGAAATTAAAATACTGCCAAAAGTTTGCTTGTTTAAGGGGAGGAGACTATACACAGCAGTGTTCAGGGCTTAATCCTGGCTCTGTGTTCAGAGATCACTCTTGGAAGGGCTCAGGAGACCATATGAAGTGTGGGGACCAAATCAAAGTAAGCCCCATGCAAGGCAGGTGCATAAATCCTATACTATCATTCTGCTCCATGCCAAATGTCATAAAAACACATATCCTGAAGAGTTTACCTGAGGAGAAAACGAGAAAAAGAAGGAAGATACTATCAAATAAAAACTGTTATGGACCAGAGAGGTAGTAAAGTGGGTATGATGCTTGCCTTGCACATGACCACTGGCATTTGATCCCTGGCATACCATTTGGTCCCCAAGCACTTCCAGGAGTGATTCCTTAGTGCAGAGCCAAGAGTAAGCCCTAAGCATTTCCAGATGTGACACAAAAAGCAAAAAGTTAAAATAAAGTAAGTAAATGGCAGCAGTTGTGATGTATGAAGTTTTCCGGCCTCTGAAAGTCTGTCAGGGGAGTGGGCCAGAGTCCCACCCAACAGAGAAGTCGTGTTCAAGTCCAGATATGCAGGACTCGGCAGTCAAATTCACCAAGCTTCCTGTGGAGCTGAAGCTGGGCCCCTTCCGCCACCTCAGTCCCCCTGGAAAGGCCCCCTGGTGGCCCGCCCAGAACTGTGGCCAGCTAGGAATCAGGGACAGAGACACAGGGCTGAGCTGCTGTAGGCTCAGCTTGTGCTAGACTAATGAGGTGTCCTGGAAGGAGGGCAGATTCTGCTTATTGCTCATTCCCCAGACTCTCAGAGGCCCGAAACCTTATGCATTACAATCGCAGTCACTTTCAAGGTCCGATTCCACAGCTCGCCAGAGCCCCACAGGACGCTTTGTGTCCATGCGATATCTCAAAACCTGGTATATTCATCTAACAGGTATCCTGTCACATTTTATAGAAAAAATTGTGGGCACAATGTATGGTCTGGGGGGACCGTCTCGGTAATTTCCTATACAGTGGGCTCAAATGGATCCCCATTTGACTTTTGATCTCCATTTAAGGATCTACATTGACTTTTGTCAAACACCATATTCATCAACCGTATTTAGAGAAGTATCTCCAACAAGCAATATAGAATAGATAATTCAGTATATGCATAGGAAAAGCTCAAATAGAGGTTGAGATACATATGAAATAAGTGTTGTCCGTGACTGTAGTGGTGGTGTTTCTGGATTGTCAGTAGAAAATCGCTGTGCTCTGGAAACCCAGAAAGTGAATACAAGAATAGAAATTGGTCAGACTCCCACACAACAACCCATAAAAAGCCATGACTTTATCAATACCATTCCCTTATATGAGCTGTAAAGATCAACATACTTGATGCCAGCTAAGTGAGCAGGAAAGAGGATAGGGATGGTGGGAGTGGGTGGAAATGCGGGTCTCTGGTGGTGGTGGGGGGCACACAGGTGGTGGGATTGGTGCTGAACAATGAACCTTTCTAACAAATGCATTATGAAAAACTATACTTTGCAAATCATGGTGTTAAAATAAATTATTTAAAGAGCAAAAAAATATCAATATACAGAAGAAATAAAAAAGTAAGTAAAATGAAAAACATTAACATTACAAGTTGAGTATTTTATATCATTGTAGAAGTGAGAGAATATTAATGAAATTTAATTTGTATTTATAAAAATTCCTTTCATTGTGATGCTTATATCCTTAACAAAACATTGTATCACTTGTATCACTTGTCTTCCCGTTGTTCATGTTGCTTCGAGTGGGCCCCAGTAACATCTCCATATGTCCTGTTGCGTGCTAGTGTAGCCCAAGGGCATCTGCTTGCTCCAGGAACATGAAGAGCCTCAGACCATTCCTTCAGGTCATGGGAATGAGATCTATAATTGTTACTGGCTTGTGACATCAAATACGACATGCGTAGCTTGCCAGGCTCTGCCGCATGTGTAGTATATCTCAGTAGTAGGTTCTCATCTTGTGCATTTACTGATGAACTGCAATGGGGGAGATCATCTTTTCTCTTGGGTGGAGCTCTAATGAGCTGTGGAGTCGGATGCTGAAAATGGAGGAACTCATGATGTGGGGGTTCCTCTGGCTTCTTGCGAGGCTGTATTGGGATGGCAGGCCAGGGCTAGAACTCGCCTCATGATCAGCTGAGCACAGGGATAGCTGGTAGCAGCTTTGCCCTGTGTTTCTTTACAAAACAAAACCATAAATCTTAGAACTGTGGCTAGAGGTCAGGAGTAGAGCACTGGCTTTGCATGGGTGAAGTCTAGGTTCAATTTCTGGCACCAAAATATAAAACAAATTTAATTTTTTAGAAGACCAATTTCAATTAGAGCCAAGTTAATGATATAACTTAATCCTAACTGACACTTTAAAGACCCTGTTAAACATCCTATCTAAAAACACTTCTGTGTATGTAGAACTTTTCCTTTTTTAACTTTTTTTTATTTTTTTAAAGTATTTTATTATACCACCGTGATATATACAATTATGAAGATATACAATTAAAAAGTTCATATTTGGGTTTTTGGTCATACAGTGTTCCAGTACCCATTCCTCCACCAGTGCCCATCTCCCAACATCAACGTCCCGGGTTCCTCCCTCCTCCCCCCAGCCTGCCTCCATGCCAGGTTCTTTATATGTTGAACTTTTCTTGACAACCAGAAGTCTTATCTTTTGTTATATATTTGTAATAATAGTACCTTTCAACTTTTTAGAAATCACTTAAATACATTTTATGTCATCCCTTTGCTATAATATCTATAGTTCAAAACAATTGAAAATGTGAATATACTGACCATATTATCACTGTATTTCTGTATTTGTGCATGTATAGAATAATCATAAAAGCATAATGTTGAGAATCTGGGTATCTATATTCTAGTTTTAGGTCATATCACCCACAAAATGTATAAATAATAAATCAGAAATGTATAAATTTAAGTCATTTTCTTCATTTTATTTTTTCTTCCTTTCTTCTTTAAATATTGGCATACTACAACCAAGTCATATTAAGTAAAAGATACACAACAAAAATTAACAATGTAATCATGATTATGTTCACTCCAGAGTTCCAGTGTCCCAAATGGTGATTTCTGGCAAACCAACACTCTTGTTTAATGGAAACTCTTGTTTAATGCAAGAGCCAAGGATGTGACACTGCTTGGTCTTACAGTGTTGGGTTACTAGAGAAAACTGAAAGAAATCCTACAAAACAAACTCTGGTGGACCACACTGATCAACCCACTTTACGTTATAATATGCTTAACTAGAATTCCTTTATCATACACATTCATATAAATCTACACTATTCACACATACATAGGCATATCCACCTTAAAATACATATGTAAGTACTTGCATATGCACACAATAACATAAACAAATATTGTTTTTCCAAAAATTGTTCTATCACATTATTGTATTTTAAAACATTTCTTCCAATATTCATGAATGTTTAAGATCTGATGACAACAAAATAACTGACATAAATTACTGGCGATAAATACAGGACAATAAAAATAATGACTATATATCATGCACTAGAGTCTTGAAAATATAAAAAATGTAGTCTCATTATTTTTAGAACTTCAATTTGTTTCCAAATGATTTACACTACTCATTAGAATGTTGTTCCATAACAACAAAGAGAGTCACAATTTTCCCTGCCTCTTCACTAATTCTTTACACAGGATAGGGAAGCTACTGGAAGCTCCTACTACTCACATTTCCAAGACACTACTCTGCAACCATAGAAAATACTGCAATTCCTTGATATAGTCTAATTCTAGATTTGCATTCGTCTCCCCCATATTCCAACTGTGTCTCCAACTATGTACCCTACATGGTCTACTGAGATACTAACTGTATCTCTATAGTCCAAGTAAAATAATACTGCGTTCAATTTATTTTGCGGTTCTTAATGTTCTTTGGATACACTCAATAAATATTTGACAAATATGCATGAACAAACATGTATTCTTCTATTTCTGCAATTGTGTCTGCAGACTGTTATCCTATCCTTTGAAAAAATACTGTGCCCTCAAATAATGGAAAACAAGATGGATACAGACTACGGTAACATAACTAAATTTATCAAGGATTAGAAATGAGCCTGTTAAGCTCAGCTCTTTATAAGGCTGTTGTTTCCTAACTGATTTTCTATCTAGCTGATCTGTCTGTGCTGAGAAATGACGTTCAGGTCACCTACTACATCTGGGATGCTGTAGATCCCTATCAGGACAACCAGTGTCGTTTATAAACTTTGCTGCTCGTTTATGTGGTGTATATGTGTTGGTAAGAGTTGAGTCTTCTCAATGCATTAAAGCCTCCATATGAGGCCTGTTCCTATCTCTATGTTTTTTTGGTTTGAAATCAATTTTGTCTGCTTTTTTAGCCTTACCATATGCTTATGATTGTTTTCTAACATTTTACTTTGAGCTTTATTTGTTTAATTTTCTTTTTTGTTTCTTTGTTTAGTTTTGGAATCATACTTAGCAGTGCTCAGGGATTATTTCTTCTATGCTGAGGAGACCATATAGGGAGGCTGGGAATCAAACTCTGATTGGTCATATGCAAGGCAGGTGCCCTTCTCACTGTTCTATTTCTCTGGGTCCCTTTGAGCCTATTTTTGGTCATGGGAGTTGAAGTGGATCTCTTATAAACAGCAGAAGGTTGGATTGGGTTTCTGGTCCAACTGGCCAGTCTGTGCCTTTTGATTTGTGAGTTTGGGTTACTGACATTTAGAGAAATTACCGATGATATATAAATTGTTGGTGTGCGTGTGTGTGTGTGTGTGTGTGTGTGTGTGTGAGAGAGAGAAATGACTGATATTTAGGGATATATTGATACATATTGCTGCTTTCATTTTTTTGCTTTTTTTGGGTCACATCCAGCAATGCTCAGGGGTTTCTCCTGGTTCTGCACTCAGGAATCACTCCTGGCAGTGCTCGGGCAACCATCTCAGTAATGGGATACCAAGGATCGAACCGGGCCAGCACAGAGTATGCCACCCATACGGCAAGCCTGGCAAGCTGCCCGTGTCATATTTGATATGCCAAATACCAGTAATAATTATGTTAGGTCATTCCAATGATTTCTTCATTGGAATGATTTCTCCTCAATCCGGCCCAGGTATGCTGGTCCAGAGACTCTCAGACATGGGGCAGAGCGGTTCCTTGCTCTCCCTGTGCCCAGCCGTTCATGAGGCAGTCGGGAGGCATGGTGGGTTCCAGCCTTGGCCCACCACCCCGGCAGAACCTCACACAAGCCAGACGACCCCCACCCACTCCATGGGCGCCGCCATTTTCCACATTGGACTTGCCTCTCATCAGAACTCCACCCAGCCGACCAGCCCATCACAGCCCGGATCATCGACACCCACCCTGGAGCAGTTTCTTCCTCAATCCGCCCAGGTATGCTGGGTCCAGAGACTCTCAGACATGGGGCAGAGCGGTTCCTTGCTCTCCCTGTGCCCAGCCGCTCATGAGGCAGTCGGGAGGCATGGTGGGTTCCAGCCTTGGCCCACCACCCCGGCAGAACCTCACACAAGCCAGACGACCCCCACCCACTCCATGGGCGCCGCCATTTTCCACATTGGACTTGCCTCTCATCAGAACTCCACCCAGCCGACCAGCCCATCACAGCCCGGATCACCGACACCCACCCTGGAGCAGTTTCTTCCTCAATCCGGCCCAGGTATGCTGGTCCAGAGACTCTCAGGACATGGGGCAGAGCGGTTCCTTGCTCTCCCTGTGCCCAGCCGTTCATGAGGCAGTCGGGGAGGCATGGTGGGTTCCAGCCTTGGCCCACCACCCCGCAGAACCTCACACAAGCCAGACGACCCCCACCCACTCCATGGGTGCCGCCATTTTCCACATTGGACTTGCCTCTCATCAGAACTCCACCCAGCCGACCAGCCCATCACAGCCCGGATCATCGACACCCACCCTGGAGCAGTTTCTTCCTCAATCCGCCCATGTATGCTGGTCCAGAGACTCTCAGACATGGGGCAGAGCGGTTCCTTGCTCTCCCTGTGCCCAGCCGTTCATGAGGCAGTCGGGAGGCATGGTGGGTTCCAGCCTTGGCCCACCCACCCCGGCAGAACCTCACAACAAGCCAGACGACCCCCACCCACTCCATGGCGCCGCCATTTTCCACATTGGACTTCCCTCTCATCAGAACCCACCCAGCCGACCAGCACATCACAGCCCGGCTGCCGCGGCCGAAGCGGCCGTGCGGTTCATCAATAAAGGCTTTATTTGGAGGTGTTTATAGAGTATGCCTCCCCGCACGGCAAGCCTAGCAAGCTGCTCGTGTTGTATTTGATATGCCAAATGCCAGTAACAATTATATTAGATCATTCTCATGACCTAATATAATTGTTTGAGGCTCTTTATGTTCCTGTACCAAGCCGATGCCCTTGGCTCTACAGCATGTGACAGGACATATTGAGGTATTACTGGTGCCCGCTCTAGCAAATAGATGATTAACGGGAAGATCGTGAGATCGTGATCGTGATCATTCCAATGACCTAATATAATGGTTTGAGGCTCTTTATGTTCCTGGAGTGAGCAGATGCCCTTGAGCTCTACTAGCATCAGACAGGGCATATGTAGATGTTACTGAAGCCCACTCAAGCAAATTGATGATGAACGGAAAGACAGTTATAATGATAGAAATGAATGTATCACAGGACAGAACCTAATACATTATAAATCACTAGCCCAAAAGGAATAATAAAAATGAATCATAAATTCTGCAATGACAATGACTACATAAGTACTATAAACTATAATACCTCAATTAAAATGCCTCATTTTAAATTATAAAATTTTAAATAAAAATGATCTATTTATTTTTAACATCTTAAATTTACATACAAGTGTATTTAAAAGTTCAAAATATATCTTATTCTTTTCCCAAACCAATCTAATAACTTAAGCAACAGGGGTGCTGACACTGAACAAATCTCTAATTAACATATCATTATAAAGTAATTGGAACTTAAAATGCTTTTAGTTAAGAGATGAGATATTCAAACAACATAGATATTAATCAAAATTTTCTACACGAAAGTCAGTGATTTATATTAATTTATAATTAGTTATCAACTTTTATCAGAGAATCTCAAAATAAGTATTACTTTTAATAAAAGGTTACGTTTGCTTATAAAAAACAACTAAATGACAAGGTTCCATTTACGTAAGAAAAAACATTTTAAAAGTCATGAAGCATTTTATTTCACTTTACATTGTTTATAGAGGTCACTCCAGAGGTGTTTAGGGGACACCAGGGCAATGCCCAATGGTGCTCAAGGGAATCTGCTACCCAGGACTGAAATCTGGACCATGCACATGTCTAATAGTACTAGAAACTTGAACTGTCTTTCTGGTCCACTCAGATTATATTTTAAAATTCAATATTAGAAAATATTGCCCTTGCCTCTCGAGGTATTGCATTTGTGGCTGTGGTGCCCAGCTGCATTGGCAGGTGGCAGACAGGAGACAGGCTTATCTATACCCAGTGCTCTGCCCTGTGGGCCCCTTGATAGTTTATGGTCTGACATAGTAAAAGACTGGGTCCCCTGGGATGAACCCAGAGCTATGGCAGAACCTGGCAAGGCTATTCGTGGTGTATTCAATGTGCCAAAATAATGTATCTCATTCCCATCGAATGGAGACATTACTGGAGCCCGCTCGAGCAAATGGATGAAGAACAGGAAGACAAGTGACAAGTGATATTAGAAAATAATATTTAAAAAAGTGATTAAATTTGGGCCGGAGCGAGTCAAGCGAGTAGGTGGTTTACCTTGGCGTGCAGCCGACCGGGTTAAATCCCTGGCATCCTATATGGTCCCCCAAGCACCGCCAGGAGTAATTCCTAATTGCAGAGCCAGGAGTAACCCCTGAGCATCGCTGGGTGTGGCCCAAAAAAGAAAAAAAAAGTGATTAAATTTATATTGAATTATTTCCCAAGAGATATAAAAGTTTTTCATGCTATAATTTTAAAAAAGATTTAGCTACATTTTATGATCTGACTTTAAGGTTTAAAATAAAAGTAAATAAGAGTATTTATTAAACATCAGCCCTGGCCAAACAGGGTGTTCAAACCCAATACATCAAGATTCTTCATGAGCTGTATTACGGATTCACCACCAGGATCTCACCATTCTACAAGGAAGTGATCATTGTTGTCAAAAGAGGGGTTTGACAGGGTGATACCATTTCACCAAAACTCTTCAGCGCCACCTCGAGAAAATCATGCGACAATTAGAATGGGAAGGAATGGGAGTGAAGATGGATGGTTGGAAACTACACCACCTCTGCTTCGATGATGACATCGTTCTAATAACGAACATTAGCCAAGCAGCACAAATGCTGGCTGACTTCGACCGAGAATGTGGAAAGATAGGTCTACAGCTGAATCTAAAGAAAACTATGTTTATGAAAAATGAACTAGTTCCAGAGGCCCCATTCACTCTCAACGGAACAGACATCTCTGAATGCAGCAGTTATGTGTTCCTAGGTTGAGAAGTCAACATGATGAATGACCTAAAACCTGAGCTGCGCAGGAAGAAGAAGAGCGGCATGGAATGCCTTCAAAGGCATCGAAGAAATTGCTAAAAAGACAAAGAACCTCCGGCTCCGGGCGCATCTCTTTGACTCCACCGTTCTCCCTGCATTAACATACGCCTCAGAGACCTGAGTCCTACGAAAGCAGGATGAGAATGCTATTCGGGTCTCCAAGAGAGGAATCGAAAGAGCTATGCTTGGAATATCACGCCTCACTCAAGTGAGAGAAGGAATCCGGAGTTCTGACCTCTGTTGCTATTCCAGAATCAGGGACGCTGTGCCGTTTGCCAAGGCATCGAAAATCAGATGGGCTGGACATGTAATGCAATTTGGAGAAAACCACTGGACTAGAGACGTTACTGACTGGATCCCACGGGATATCAAAAGATCACGTGGCAGCCCACCTACAAGATGGTCAGACTTCCTTGTCAAGACCCTCAAGGAATGGTTTGAGGCTCTTCATATTCCTGAATCAACCAGATGCCATTGGGCTACATTGGCACGTGATAGGGTCCAATGGAAATGTTACTGGCGCCCGCTTGAGCAAATCGATGAATAACGGGATTCTAAGATCAAGTGATCAAGTGATCAAGTGATCAGAAATATAGAGGGGGCCAGAGCAATAGCACAGAAGTTAGGGCATCTGTCTTGCACATGGTCAACCTGGGGTTCATTCCCCACAACACATATGATCCCCAAAATACTGCCAGAAATAACCCCTGAGCATAGCCAGGTGTAACCCAAAAAAAAAAAAATCGGAAATATAGATATAGCCCTGCCCCTCTAGGTGTTGCTGGTGCCCAGTTGCATTGGCAGGTGACAGACAGGAAACAGGCTTGTCTATACCCAGAGCTCTGTCCCCTGGGCCCTAGATGGTTGATGATCTGACATAGAAAAAAATTGGGCCCCCTGGGATAAACCCAGAGCCACGGCAGAGCCTGGCAAGCTAACCGTGGTACATTCGGTATGCCAAAAATAGTAACAATAATGGACTTTAGGGGCAGGAGTGATAGTCCAGCGGGTAGGGCGTTTGCCTTGCACGTGGCCAGCCCGTGCAGGCGCGGGTTCAATCCCTGGCATCCCAAATGATCCCCGATCCACCAGGAGTAATTCCTGAGTGCAGAGCCAGGAGAAACCCCCTGAGCATTGCCGGTGTGACCCAAAAAAGCAAAAAAAAAAAAATGGACCTTATTCCCAATGAATGGAGATGTCACTGGTGCCTGCTTGAGCAAATTGATGAACAATGGGAAGACAAGTGATACAAGTAGTGACAAGTGATAGAAATAAGCATCTTAGAATTCTAACAGTGATGTAGGGAAATTTTTTAAATTATCCTTAGAAATTCAATATCAAAATATTACTTGACTAGAGTTTGACACAGAAAAAAAGGTAAAATTTACACTCTTACTATGTCTTACTGACAAAAAAAATTTATCCTACTGGCAAAAAACATTATGGACTCATAACTCAAAATTACATGGTTAGTTTGAATTAAATTTGGGAAGGTGCTATAACAAAACTGGTGTGACAGGAGAAACCATATGTGGTTCTGGAGATAAAACCTGGGTTGGCTACATATAAGGCAAGCACCTTAATCCTGTACTATCTCTAGCCCTGAATTAATTTTGACTGCATGTTCAAAACCTTTGACCATGGCCAGATTTATTAAGATTCCGTACATTCCCCAAACTTGTGTCCTTAGTTTAAGATGCTAGGGACTAGATTATATCGTGTTAATCATGATGCTGAAAAATTTTGAGACCCGAGAAAAAATATAGAAGCAATTATTTGGGGTTGAAATGATAGTCCAGTGGATAGGACGCTTGACTTGCACATGACTGACCTGGGTTCGATTCTCGGCATTCCATATTGTCCCCTAAGCACCACCAGGAGTAATTCCTGAATGCAGAGCCAGGAGAAACCCCTGAGCAATGCCAGGTGTGATCATCCCCCAAAATTTTTAATTGATTATTTGAAAGTATCAGAGAAATACTGTGGCAGCAATTGGCATGAAGGACCAAAGAAGTAAGAACTAATCCGCATGAGTCAAGAACAGCAATACGGATTATCAGTAGTGACTAAGAAACTGAGAAAACTAACAGATTTAAAAACTCGTGGGTACGAACTGAAAGATTATCCCCCCAAAATAAGAAGACCCAAGGGGCCTTGTTTACATCTACTTTGGCCTCCTCCCACACATACAATTCTTGGCACCTGATGCTAATTTTTCAAACCTCCAAATCAGTTTATGCTGGTAGAATATTCACAGTCTGAAAATTTGGACTTAAATTTTAGGAAACACTCAAGATAGCAGAAATAAATTCACTTGGAAAAATCTAATGTACCTTTTTTAATATATCATAGATTTTTAAAAAGTACCTTAGTCATATTAAACAATGTACACAATCAAGTTTTGCTCCAAAAAATTTGTTTCAGGCACAATACAAGAATTAAAGAAATATGAAGTTAAGAATTTTTAAAAGTCAGGTTAAAATATTTCTTTTGAAAAAAACACAAGATTATATATAGTAACCAAAAAGTACCTAAAATAGCATATATCTGAAATAAATGGTGGTCACAAAAAGAGGGAAATGAAATATCTGAAATGCTTTCCCCAAGATCATTCTTCATAAAACATATCATTTTTTGTCATTTTCTTACCTCTAATGACAAAACTTTAAACACAAGATAAATGTATGTCAAGTAGAACAACAGTTTTATATGGTAAAAATAAATTTTATTGCTTCAGGAAAATGAATTGAACTGTACTTAAAGCCCATAGCATTTAATTCTACAATTTCAACTAAACTTATGGCTCAAAACATAGAATATTCAATATTTAAGCTGAAATTCACTGACTTGTTCAGAAAATATATACTGAACTCATATTACTTTTAGATTCTAAATAACCATAGTGTAAGGATATTTTAGTTAGATCACTTGTATCACTTGTCATTCCGTACATCATCAATTTGCTCCAGCAGGCACCAGTAACATGTCAATACGTCCTGTCACATGTAAGATAGCCCAAGGGCATCAGCCCGCTCCAGGAACAAAAAGAGCCTCAAACCATATCATCAGGTCATGGGAATGAGGTCTATAATTGTTACTGGTATTTGGCATGTCAAATACAACACAGGTAGCTTGCCAGGCTCTGCCGTGCAGGTAGGATACTCTATAGTCACCTCAAAACTCGAGCAATTATTGATGAACCGTGTAACTGCTTTGCAACTGCACGAGCCAGGCTGTGATCAGTTCTTCTGCTGGTTGGAGTTCTGAGGAGAGGGGAGTCCAGATGAGGAAAATTTTAGAGAATTCACAGAACAAAATGGGGATAAAAACCCTTTTAACAGTCATTTTCTCCTCTGGGGTGATTTAATTCGAAGAAGAGAAATGAGAATATAGGCAGAAAATCTTCAAATAAAAATCAAGTACTGCGTCCTCATTTTTATTATTGCTTAATTCCAGATACCCTAGTTAATTATTTGGGAATCAGGATGAAGAGGAAAGAAAGTAAGGAAAAATCTCCAAATAGGATCATATCACCAACTCATAATAGGATCTAAGAGAACTGATTCAGAGAAACATAACACAGATTTGTGCAATTTTCTCCTACTTCTGGTAATTACATAATTCTGTAATTAGTTTTCTAGAGTCCTTTCTCCATTTCTTATCTCCTATCTTACAGGAATCAACCCATCCTCATATATTCAATTAACATAATTTCATAAGTAAATGTGTTTATAGTGAGACAAGTATAAGGATTTTAAGTCGTATGCAATTTTAAACTTTTTATACTTTATTTATAGCTATCATAATTAGAGTAAGATGTAGGATTTTCAAAGAATGCCATGGGACTTTTTGATGGTGACTGAACTGAATCTCTACAGTGCTTTGCGTAGGATAATCATTTTGATAATGCAAATTCTTCCAATTGGTGAACATAAATAGTTTTTCATTTGCCTGTCTCTTCTTTCTTTTTGTTTTAATAGCCTGGCAAGCTACCCGTGTTTTATTTGATATGCCAAAACCCAGTAACAATTATGGACCTCAATCCCATGACTATGAGAATGGTTTGAGGCTCTTTCTGTTCCTGGAGCAAGCAGATGCTATTGGGCTACACTTTCTTGCAACAGGATGTATGGAGGTGTTACTGGTGCCTGCTCGAGCAAATTGATGAACAACGGGAAGACAGTGATATAGTGATACAGTGATACTGTTTTCAATAAATAAACTTTGCCTAATTAAATATGTTGAGTCCTAGATCCCTGGCCTTTTACCTACTTCAATGATACATAAAGTATTTCTCTTCTACATCATTGTTCACATATAAAAAATACATTTTGCATATGATTTTGTATGCAACAATTTTATTGTATAGGTTTATTGTTTCTGGGTGGAATTTTTGGGCTTGGGTTTTCTGTTTTATAAAATTCCCTGTAAGGAGTGACAGTCTGACTTCTAATATTTCTTCAAGTTCTTTGTCTTACCTAATTGTTCTGGCTAAGACTTCCAAACTGTATTTAATAATACTGAAAAAAAGTAGGTATTGTTGTCTTGTTCATGATCTTAAAATCTCAGTGTTTTTCCCCAATAAGTATTGTTATGTTTGCTGTAGGTTCGTGATACATAAGTGTTTTTATATTGAAGTAAGTTATTTCTATATCTTAAACAATTTTAAAATAAATTATGTTGAATTTTGTTGAATCCTTTTCAGCAATAAACCATTCCTATTTATATGATCATCAGAAAAGTCAAAGCGGTTTTGAGGGAGAAAAATTGCAGGAATGCAAAATTCCCTAACTTTAAGCTATTGTTTTGAAGTTAGAGTAATCAAAACAGCATAATATTAGAATAAAACCGGACAAAAGTGCAAATTCAGAAGAACTCCTCAGATGTATGGCTAATCTACAGTAAAAGAATGCTGTAAGTGAAGCAAGGGAACATCTTCAACAATGGTTCTAATAAAACTGGATAGCTATACGGAAGGTAGAAAAGAAGGGAGAGAGGCAGGGTGGGGGCAGTGAGAGGGAGGAAATTGAGCCCTATATTATACTATAAACAAATGTTAATTCAAACTGAATTAATAACCTTCATATTAATCTGAACACATAAAAATACTGAGAAAAAAACAGAAAGAACTCTGACTTCAAAGGTGTCTACAATGATGCAAACTTATTGGCAAAGAAAATAAGGCAAAAGATAAATATGACTACACCAAACTATTGTGAAAGAATTATGGCTAAAATAAAAAAACCATCATAATTAATGAGAAATAATATCTGAATACCACACAAAGGGTTAGTATCCAAGGTATATCCAGAGCATTAACAAACAAGAAAAATAAATCCACCAAAAATATTGAGAGGACTTGAAAAGCCTTACAAATGGCTGATGGACACATGAAGAAAGAAAGTGCTTATCTTCACTGATAGTGAACACCACAGTGGCAAGGAAATATCACCTTAAACTTAAGAATGGCCTATATCAATAATTTTAGAAATATGGGCCTAGTCCTATAGTACAGCGGGTAGGGCACATGCTTTGCTCACAGCCCACCCCGTTCAATCCCTGGCATCCAATATGGTTTCCAGAGCTATACTAGAAGTGATCCCTGAGAAGAGAGCCAGTAATAACACGTGACCACTGATGGGTGTAGTCCCAAAGCAAACAAAAGGTCTAGAGACAATCAGCACTAGAAAGGGATGCTGTGAGAAAAGAAACTCCATTAGCTAATGATGGGACTATCATCTGGGTGCAGTCACTATGGAAAACAGTTGGAGACTCCTTACAAAAACAAAATATAGGAATTTCATAGGATGCACTGATTTCACACTCAAACCAGAACACAAACCATTAATCTAGAAAGGCATCTGTATACTCTAATAATCCCAGAACTATATTCCAATAGCAAGATCCAAAAACAATCAATTGCCCAACTCTATGGCCACTAATGAGTGCCTAAATAAATTGTGGCATATACACAACAGAATACTACTCAGGTATAAGGACAAAAAACTTCTACATTTTGTTATAATTTAGATTGAACTGGAGAGAGTCATACTGAGTGATATGATACAGTAGAAGAAAAGTCTTAGGGCCTGAAATAGTACAGCAGGTAGGGCATTTGCCTTGCATGCAGTTGACCCAGGCTCAATCCCCGGTCTCCTGTATGGTCCCAGAGCACTGCCAGGAGTACTTCCTGAGTGCAGAGCCAGAAGTAACCCCTGAGAAGCACCAGATGTGACCCAAGAAAGCAAAAAAAAAGTCAAAACACCAGATGATCTCCCTCACAAGTGAGGATGTACACTGTAAGAGGACTTACAATTATCAATGGCCATTGAAGAACAAACACTAAATTTCTATCTAGAGAACCAAAACTGCTATCTGGCAAAAGGCAAGGACAGAGATGAGAAGGGACCTAGGGACAATGGTGTCCAGGTGGTGGGTGGGCTACAATAACATTATAAACTTAAAACATTAATACTGGGCCTGAGTGATAGACCAGCAGGTAGGGCGTTTGCCTTGCACACGGCCGACGGGATGATCCCTGGCACCCCATATGGTTCCCTGAGCACCGCCAGGAGTAATTCCTGAGTGCAGAGCCAGGAGTAACCCCTGAGCATTGCCAGATATGACCCCAAAAGCAAAAATTAATTAATTAATTAATTAATTAATTAATTAATAATACTGTTGAAAGGTGCTCACCTTGTATGCAGTCAACCAAGGTTCAACCCCCAGCACCAAAAATGATCTCCAGGCCCCAACAGGGAAGTAACCCCAATGTGGAGCCAAGACGAAGACCTGAGCACAGCCAGGTATGCCACCCCTCAAAAAAATTAATTATAACATTTTAAGTTATATTTAATGTTTTATGCTGTTTTATTTTAATTTTTTTATTATACTCACAGACATGGGGCAGAGCTGCTACTCGCTCTCCCTGTGCCCAGGCGCTCACGAGGGCCCGGGAGGGATGGCGGGTTCTAGCCCTGGCCCGCCACCCCAGCAGAGTCTTGCAATGAGCCAGACGACCCCCACTCCATGAGGGCCGCCATTTTCCACATCCAGACTTCTCCCTCATCAGAACTCCACCCTGCAGACCAGCCTATTACAGCAGCCGCGAGGTTCATCAATAAATGCTGGATTTAGAGATGACTACAAGAGTATGCTACCCGCGACGGCAGAGCCTGGCAAGCTACTCATGTAGTATTTGATATGCCAAATACCAGTAATAATTATAGACCTCATTCCCATAACCTGATGAATGGTTTGAGGCTTTTATGTTCCTGGTGCAAGCGGGTGCCCTTGGGCTGTACTAGTATGAGACAGGGCATATGGAGATGTTACTGATGCCCGCCGAGCAAATTGATGATGAACGGGAAGACAGTGATACAGTGATTATATCACCATGAGATATACAGTTACAAAAGGGTTCATATTTGGGTTATTGTCATACAGTGCTCCAGCACCCATCCCTCCTCCAGTGTCTATTTCCTACTACCTATGTCCCCTGATCCCCTCCCCAGCCAGCATCTAAGGCAGGTAATTTTTACTTCTCTCTCTCTCTCTCTCTCTCTCTCTCTCTCTCTCTCTCTTTCTTTCTCTCCTCTTACACATTTTGGCTTGCAGTACATACATTTCGAGGTCACCACGTATATCCTTTTTCCTACTTTCAATGCTCAGTTATAGACTGGTATTATCATTTACAATAATTGTTAGTGCATTGTGACTTTTTTCTGTATGACGTAACCTCTGACACATTTGAAGTAGGATCTACCCACTGACAAGACCTTCTCATCCATGTTTTGTCTGGCCTTGGATATTGGTATCACACTATATTTTTATATCCCACAATATAAGTCATTCAATATCTGTCCTTTTCCCTCTGGCTAAATTCACTCAGCATGATCCTCTCCATGTCCATCCATCTATAGGCAAATTTCATAACTTTGTTTTTCCTAACAACAGCATAGTATTCCATTGTGTAGATGTACCACAGTTTCTTACAAGTCATCTATTTTGGTGCACTCTGGTTGTTTCCAGATTCTGGCTATTGTGAATAGTGCTGCTGTGAACATAGAAGTCTAGATGGTGTTTCCACTGTGTGTTTTTGGTCTCACTGTGTATATTCCCAGAAGTAGTATTGCTGGGTCAAATGGGAGCTCAATTTCTAGTCTTTGAAGGAATGTCCATATCATTTTTCAAAAAGACTACCAGTTGACATTCCCACCAACAATAAATGAGAGGTCCTTTCTCCCCACATCCACGTCAGCACTTGTTCTTGCTCTTTGTATATGTGCCAGTCTCTGTGTGTAGTTATATTTAATGTTAATCTCAAGATAAAAGACAGCTAAATAGTAGTATAAATTTGTGTAGATTATATTCTCAAGGGTCAAATAATCATGGCTTGAGAAATATGATCTTAAGAGGAGAGATCATATTGTATTCTAGTCCTTTTTACAGTAATTTGCTACCTTTAGTACATTTTTCCTGTCAGTGATCTGCATTTTGTACCACCTATTGCATTTACTGTACAAAAAAAAATTATAAAAAAATCTTGGACATAAGAGTTTTTCCTCTGAGGCTACTTTCCACTAGCTCAAATAAATTTTTCATTCCCACTACCTTTAAAACCAGTCATTATTAATATTTTGATTAAAAATAAATCTACACCATTATTTGGGGCTTTTAATCAAACATTTAATATATTATTGATATTTTAGCAAAAGCAGAAACATCACTTACTCGTTTATTTTTAATACACTCATATCTAACTTGAGAAAAATATCTATGAGGCCAAAAATATACTACAGAGGATAAGAACATGGGTTGATATTTAGTCAACCCCAGTTCAACCCCCAGCATTACAATGGTTTCCAAAGAACTGTCAGGAGTCACTTCTGAGCACAGAGCCAGGGGTATCCCTGAGCACTGCTGGGTATGTCCTAACCTCCTCTATCAGAAAAAAGAAAGGTGAAAACTATCCAGCATTGGAAAACTGATAAATTAAGCTAAATCTTATCATATAGATAACCTCTGAAGCAATCACTAAATTAGATATAAAAAAGATTGTAATGTTAGACCAAATTAAATAGTTAAAAGTAAAAAATACACTTTATTACAACAAATGTAAAAAAGAATATCTTCAACTACAGAAGTACAATTTCAACTTTCACTCTTGAAATACTCTTAGCAAACTTTTATAAGAGAAAAAGGAAATACACAATTAGAAAGCAGAGGAAAATTCAGGCTTCACAGTATGAGACAGGTGGCTGGTGCCTGAATCTATATTTTAGTGTGTTACATTTATGAATGTTTGTTGCCAGCTTACAGTGTTCAGGTCTTCAAACACACTACAATTTATCTGTCAGTTAATTTATAAATCCAGGAGTGGAAGCAGTAAAAGTATATATAACTCTCAAAATTTTATAACATATAAACAAATTATTATTTTCAATCAGTGACCCACCCTGCAGCAGTCTTTTTCAAGGCCAGCCCAGGTATGCCGATCTAGAGACTCACACACGGGGTGGAGCTGCTACTTGCTCTGCCTGTGCCCAGCTGATCACGAGGCATCCGGGAGGGATGGCAGGTTCTAGCCCTGGCCCACCAGCCCAGCAGAGCCTCGCAAGAAGCCAGAGGAACCCCTACACCATGAGGGCCACCATTTTCCACATCTGGACTCCCCTCTCAGAGCTCCACCCAACAAAAGAGCTGATCACAGCCTGGCTCAGACGCCGCAGTTCATCAATAATTGCTCACATTTTGAGGTGACTACTAGAGTATCCCACCCGCATGGCAGAGTCTGGCAAGCTACCTGTGATGTATTTGACATGCCAAATACCAGTAACAATTATAGACCTCATTCCCATGACCTGATGGAATGGTTTGAGGCTCTTTGTGTTCCTGGAGTGGGATGATGCCCTTGGCCTATCTCACATGTGACAGGACATATTGAGATGTTACTGGTACCCGCTCGAGCAAATCAATGATATACGGAAGACAGTGATACAGTGAATTATGCAATAAATTTATACATATTGGTCACAGTATTTGCTGACAAGAACTGGAATTTATAGAGGAGAAAAATTAAAGCAGAAATGTTATTAGTGGTTTTAAATCAATCACTTTATAAAGTCATACTTTCAGCCATAATTACTGCATTTTTATCATATACTTACATGGTTTGGCAAAAACACTGTTATAATTATTCTTACTACTAGCATAACCTAGACTTACTATAGAATATTACTCAAAGTATATCTATCAATTTACTTTCTTGAAGTATTATAAAGCTCTAAAGGTTATAAGTATGCATAATATTTTGGAAAATAAAGTAAGGCGAATTTAATAATGATAATCATGAAATTAAGTGATTTAAATTATTCAAGAAAGAAATCTTTATATTCACAATCTCCTATCTAGTCCTAAGAGTAGGCCAGATTTAATTTTTACTGACCTACACTTCAATTTTCTTCTATACATTCACACTTTTTCCATGGGTCACTTAAGTCTTAAAACTCATGTTCCAAAGTGTGGCTTCTTCTTACAGAGTTTTGTGGGCTGATGATAATTTTATTTAATTTACCCTTGGCCTGAAGTAGCTTTATATTTTTAATTTCTCCATACTAGTATTAATAAAATGTAATATTGTAGTTATTAACTCAGTATATTCTATGCCCGAAGAAAGGTAGCAGGGTAGATATTTTGCCACATGTACCACAAAGTAACTTGGATGTTTGAAAGAATACTAAGGTTTATAAGATCTTAGAACTTAGGTCAGAGCTATAGCACAGAGAGTAGGGTACTAGCTATGTACACGGCACACTAGGTTCAATCCCTGGCATCACACATGGTCCTCCAAGCTTCCATCAGGAGTCTTCCCTAAGCTCGGAGCCATGAATAAGCCTGAGCACTGCCAGATGTGGTTTGAAAACAAAAAAAGAAAGAAAAGGAAAAGATGTTCGAACTTGATTACACTGCATTCTGTTATAAAAGCAAACTCGGGAATAACAAAAGGGAATTGGTCCAGGATCTTGGACATTTCTATGATGTAAAGTGAGGAAATTGTACATCAAAACCATAAAAAACACCATTAATGTAAGCATGTTTCCCAATATGTAATTTTTAAAATTTACTGATGAGACAAAGTGGGAAAAGGGAGTGAAACTTGACTAATGATTAGAGGGATACTGACACCGGCAGTGGGTTTGGAGTTGGAATATTGAATTCCTGAATTCTTTGAAATCTTTACTGTTCTTGGAACAGTAAATCACGGTTCCAAGAAAATTTCACAATGTGAAACTTAAGCAAACAAACAAACAAACAAACAAACAAAAAAAGCTCCGCATATTATTGTAGGGCCCTCTCTAAATTTGATGCTGAAGATAGTGTTTAATGACCTTACTCCAGTTTCTCGCCAATATTCGGTTGTGTAGACAGTCAAGCAGACAAAGAGAAGGGTGCTGACTCAGAAATTCATGATCTTTTCTCCACTACTGCTTTCACCTTACTTTTGTTTCTTTCCATTTCTTATTGGAATCCAAATTATTGTTCCTACTGCCTAGAACTCTGTCTCTGTACACTTAATTTGATCCTTTTTCCATTTGATTCCTAACACTGGTATTTGCCATTGGGCTGTTCTTGCCCCTACTGAACATGGATACAAAGTTATAACATATTCTACAATTATCCTGATAATTCTTCGAGATCTTACATTGACTACTGTCAAAGTAAGGCCAGATCCTACTGACCCTGCTGCTTCCAGACTAAACAGAACTCTTAGTCTAATCTACCTTTTAGCCACCTGGATAAACCTGTTTCTCATATCCTCCCCAAATATTGTATTTAGATAGCATAATATACACAATAAAATTCACAGTATGTTCATGGTACAGGAAGAAACACATGCTTTTGTCTGTCCAGTATTCATTCCACTTCTAGGAATACTGTCTTGATTTTTCTTGGAGCTTATAACACAATCAGCAGATATTATCTTAAGTGTATTCCTCAATCATAACACTCTTTTTACTGAAAGGAGAATATTATTTTTAAAAAGCTGGCCATTGCTGGAGAGATAGTACAGAGGTATGGGACTTGCATTGCATGTAACTAACTCAGCATTAATTCCCTGCATCAAAATTCCTAAGTAGAAAGTAGTGTTGGAAAACATGTTTAGCTAATCTGGGAGTTTTGTTGTTTTGCTCACTCCCAGCTTAATCTTATTTAAGCCAAGGTTCATTCTAATGAGATCTCTCTTCTATGTAAACACTGCTAGAGGGTGTGGCAGTTACAGAAGTCACCTTGATTGAATAACTTCTGACTTATACATCTACTAAGACTTCTATGTTTTCTAGATTGGGCACAGCTCCTCTTTATACCCACTGCACCTAACGTGGGACAGTTAGAATTTACCAGGAGACTACCACCCTGGCTACGCTGAGACTAAAGGAAGACTATAGGAAGGATCATACTAGTTTGCTCTAAGCAGGCGAGTATGACCCTTTCAGTACATGAGAACAAGATACTCAGAATCACCCTGGTGCAGATAATAATAAGGACCTTGTGGGTACCATCTAGATTACATGAAGCTCATGAAGTTAAGATGTATTACTTTATATCAGCCCCCTCTCTCTCCAGTGTTTTACATAAGAGATAATCTCGGGGATTAGTCCTTGGTGTAACCCTTGTTTATACCTGCAATAGGGTGTGGCACTACACTCTGTTTAGGGTTCTTTGTTGGCATGACAACCTCCTGATTGGATTACTTTGGTGTATATAAGGGGCTGACTTGAGGCCCCTTCACCTTTTGCCTTTTGGTTCCTCAGCCTTCAGCTTTTGGCTCCCTCGGCTTTTGGCTTTGGCCTTTTGCTCTTTGTCCTTTTGCTCCTTCTGGGTAGGACTCAGCTCGGGTGACATCCTCTGTCTTTGGTGGGAGACTTAGGCTCTTTTGTATGGTCTAAGTTCGGACCAGAGCTAGAGTTTGTTCATTATATTGGATTGCTGTGGAAGAGCTTTTGTACTATTAAAAGCCATTTTTTGGAACTGCACCAGACTCGTGAGTTTTCATCTTTCTCCGGCGTCCTCGGAGGTAGAAGACAACCTCTGTCCTGACACTGTTGGGGACCCCGGCGATGTTCCCGACAAAGTAGAATGGCAAAAGACTGCCTGAAATTCAGGAATGAACATTAATAGGATATAAATAGATACCAGTGTTTTACTAAGTGTGGGAAATGGTAATGGCAGACTAAAACTCACCATAGAACATACACAAAGAGACTTAAGCGATAAACTCTAAATATCTGCAGGGCTAGTCACAATGTGTAAAAGAAGAGGGAGAGAGATGCAGAGACAGAGAGAGAGACAGAGAGAGAAAGAGAGGAAACAGGGGTACCTGCTATTGAGGCAGCCTGGGGGGTGAGTGGGGGGGGGTAGGGTACATTGGTGGTGGAAATGGGGCACTGGTGGAGGGATATGGGTGCTGGAATACTGTATTACCAAGAACCAATTATGAACACCTTTGTAATTGTATGTTTCACAGTGGTATAATAATTTTTTTTTAAAAAAATTCAGGAATGGAAATTCTAGTGACTTAATCCTGATGAACCTGCTTGAGGATTGGCAAATGAAATGGGCAATCACAAGAACAAAGTCCTTTACCTAGGAGATCACACAAAATCAAGCTAAGAAAATAAATGAATTGAATGCAACACTGAACCAGTGCCAAAAAGGAATTGCTTGGTGTTGGAAAAGAACACACAAGCCTACAGTCAGGTGTGTTATGAATGTGGTAGTAGTATAGAAAAGTAGAGGAGTTGCTCTAAAGATACCATAAATTTCTAGCTCTGCCTTTCCAGGATGGATTTTAATTTAGTACTAAGAAAGGCTTAAAAAGAATGAAACAGCAATTGTCATGCTTTTGAATTAAAACCAATGCTCCTACAATCTACACCGTAGAATAATTAAACATTTTTATTTTTCGAAGGAACAGAAACAAAGAACTATAGCAAGAGACAGAAGTTACTGCCATTAAACATCACTATGAATTCTTAATACTTAGATTAATTAGATATTTATAAACAGGCATTGTATAAGTAATGTGTTCAAGCACAAGTTCAGATAAAAAATCATGTTTACAAAAAACCAAGACAAGTCAGAGTATAAGATTTAGTCAGGAAGAACAATTTATTGAAGAGGAAAAGTAAGTTCAGTAAATAACCTAAAGACTATGGTTATTTATTTTATGAGTAGGCATACAGAAGCAGGTGACCTGAGGCAAGGGGAGTATCTAGAGTAAATGCAGAATAAATGTAGAATGTAGAATTTTAACATTCTCTAAATCAGTAGAAGGAATCAAGAAAATATTTTGTAATCTAGTAAAAGTTGATTACAGGCAAAAACTTTACTCACAGTTGCCCTCAAAATGAGGCCATCTTTTGATCATGAGACCATAGTATGATAACACATCATAATAATCTATTTTGTAATTGTAATGCAATCACACTGAAGAAGTTTGGCTAAAAGTTTGAGAAAACTTGGAATAGTAAAAAATTAAATTTCATCACACATGAAAGGCTTAAACTGAATAGATCTATAAAATTTCTGATCCAGATCAACCTGTCCAGTTTGACCAGAACCAGATTAAATAGATAAAACTGTTCTATAATGAAATCTTCCTTTAATTACTTACAATCAATATGGAACACTATCACCTACAAAAGGAAATCATAGTTGAACTAGGAATGAACACATTGTTAACTGTACAGATACCAAGAGATCAAATAGTTATAAGAAAAGTAGTAGTTTAACTTTGAAATTAAGAAAGGCTTCACAGAATAGGGGGTGCTTAAAAGACTCATGTATAACTGGGATTTCCTGGAAGTATAACAGGGAGAGGAGCTTTTCTTAGGGAGAAAGGCATTCCATTTTATCATTTGATTCTTAAATCAAAGTATGATAGCAAGAGACAGAAGTTACACTGATAACAATAATGATGACATTCTGATCTCCCAGAAAAATGTGCTGTTTGACTCATGTTAAAGCATTATTTGTGTGTCTTGGGGTTCTTAGAGAAATCATAAGAGTCCAAAACAAAATCATTTGCTCCATAGTATAAAGCAAAAACTCCCTTACCAGAAAATTTTATGTAATAGGTTATTTTCATCTAGCATTATAGAAGATAAAGGTTAGGAATGCTTTTAAGTTAAACTTTATGCTCACAGAGGAATTTGGCATTTACTCAACATAACATGTGTCTTACCATCTTTAAAATTTTGGTAAGCCTGAGGAAAAAACATAGCAGTCCTTTTTAAAAAATACTATGTCTACTTTCTAAGATGCATAAAACATAACAGACTTTATGATTGGAGGAGGTATCAGACCTTGCTTGGATTAAATCCAGAACAGATTAAAAAGAATGAGAGGAATTGCATGTGATTGGGAACTTGGACCCTGCTTGGATTCAATCCAGAACAGATTAAAAATACATGCGAGGAATTGCAAGGTGTTTTGGGAACTTTCATCTCCCACACTGAAGGGTGTCTGTTAATGCTGGGTGTGGTAGTTAAGGGAAGAGAAAAATGATCTCACTCAGTGTCTGTTGAGTGCGGCCAATAAAGCCACAGGTGTTCTTGGGGTAATTATAATACAGTGCTAATGCGTATGGCTGATAACTAAGTTAATAATTTCTGAAAGACAATATTATTTCACATTTATTGACTTCTCACAATAAGTCAGGTAATATAAGTACATATAGAAGATTCTGAGGCTGGAGCGATAGCACCGTGGGTAGGGCATTTGCCTTGCACGTGGCTGACCTGGGTTCGATCCCGGGGATCCCATATGGTCCCCTGAGTAATTCCTGAGTAAAGAGCCAGGAGTAACCCCTGAACATTGTCGGGTGTGACCCAAAAAAGCAAAAAAAAAAAAAAAGATTGTGTACATTATGGTTACAAAAATACTAACAATTCAATAATAAGTTCTCTACACAGGGATGGGGCATGTGAAAGGGGACCTAAAGACCTTGATGTAAAGATGCTGAAAGGCTTTTATGAGGATGCTGTGGATCAAATGGAGGGCACATGCTATCACTTTCTAGAATATTTTGTTTAAAGCAGACATGGTTTCCCAAGAGAGAAGTGAATTGAGGCAACATACTATAGAGTTACATTCTTTGTTGCTTAGGTATTAAACTTGTGCTAAATATCTATACTTTTCCTAGCACCAAAAATCCCCAAGGGAACACTTAGCCCATGTAGGCAACTGAGCTACCTTGCAGAAAATGCAAGGTATTTACTATGAATCTTCACTTGATTTATTCAAGAAGGGAGAATAATGGTATATGGTAAAAAAATTATTCTCCTAACATAATTTAAGCATATGATTTCATTAACGTTAGTAGTAAACATAGATTAAAAATATGAGAGAAAAATTGCCAGTTTAAACAAGAGAAAGCAAGATAATTATTAAATTTTTAGTTAATTATATGTAGGTTAAACTTAGTATGCATGAATAATACTATTATCAGTATTTTATCCTATGCAAAATAACATAAAATCTGAAAATATGGATCTCCTATACCTGGCTGTGCTCAGGTTATACTTTGGCAGTGCTTGGGGAACAGTAGCAGTAGATCAGAGTTGGAGATCACAATGGATTTGCTGTAAACAAGGCAAACAACCTACTTGCTGAACTCTCCAGCCAGAACCGAAAGTTTAAACTCAATTCAGTGGATGGCAGTTTCTTGTCTTTTCAAAAATTCTGTTAACACAACTAATTGAAAATTGAACTCCAAAGATAATAAAGTCAATTAGAAGTTCTCAATTATATCTTGAGGGAAAAATATTGAATTTTATCATTAAAACTACATGAATTTACTTTAAATACATAATATGTAATTTTTATGTAATATTCTATTTTACAGAAAATTGACAAATTCCTGGAAAATATAATGACTAAATTGAAGCAGTGCTACACTCAGCGGTCTTGATGGTTAAAAATTCTGGTTCTATATGCTCTATGTACTCTGAGAGTTCTCAGGAGACTACTTTTGAAAACTGGTAAGTCAAACCCTAATATTTCTAAACCAAGATACATATGAAACCAAAGAGTAGTCTGAAAGAATTTAAAGGGGGTAGCTCCAAATTCTTTGATCAAGTGTCAGAATGTAATCTTTTCACTTGAAACATTTAATAATACTAATTGTTATCCCTCTACATTACTCACCCAAAGAAATTCTCATTCACCAGCTCAGAAAGTTGCTGATATTTGGTTGTGATGTTTTATCAAACACCGCCTTCCCAGGTACCTATCCTGTAAGAGATGGCTTACTCACATTAAAAAAACTGATTTTGGCGTTCCTGCGATGGGCAGCCCCTGAGCGACTCTGCTCCAGGATCAAGGGCTCCAGCTTTGAGGGAGGGAACCAAGCCCCACCCAGCGTCCTCGGACCTCCCCCTGACGCCATCCAGCCCCGACGCCCAGCAGATCCCCTCGCTCTTCCCACCAAGTGCGTTCCCGCGGCGGGCAGCCTCTGAGCCACTCCGCTCCAGGATAAAGGGCTCCAGCTTTGAGGAGGGGGCAAGCCCCACCCAGTGTCCTTGAATCTTCCACTGCATGACCCCCATCCAAACCCCGATTCGGAACCACCCACCGACACCCCAAAATTCAAAACCACGCGGACGATAGCACTTCCACGTGAAGTATTGTCTATCTACCTGAGATACCACTGATCATTGGCCCCTACACTCTTTGCTATACGTCCCTAGCTGCAGAGTAATTCAGGCACCTACTAACTCTGACTACTCACCCAGAATACACATTTTCAACCTACGATAGTCATTATGGTAAAGCAGTGCAGAAGTCCTTCAAGTTCTACGACTGAAGTAACTAATACAGATAAGTCCAGCAATAACGATGAGCTATATAACCTCTCTGTAAAGAAATTTCAGAAGCAACTGTTAAAGATGTACACGGAAATAAAACAAACAATTAAATACAAAGTCAATAAAATACAGGAGGACATGAGAGCAGAATTGAATAAATTTCAGACCAAAGTACAGGCAGAAGTGACAGATATTAAAAATGAGGTAAGTGAACTGAAAAACACAGAAGGCCTTCAAAGCAGAGTAACAGCTACTGAAGAAAGAATTAGTGATCTCGAAGACGAGGTTCAGAGATTCTGTAGACAACACCAGAAGATGGAAAAAAGACTCACAATCAATGAACAGACTACCAGAGAAAATCGGAATGACGCCAATAGGAACAACATACTCATCATTGGGGTCCCAGAAGGGCAAGAAGAAACCCCTGATGAAGAATAAACTGTCAAAGCCATCATCGCTGAGAAGTTCCCTGAACCGAAGAAAGCATGCTCCCAGATACAGGGAGGTCCGAAGGATACCAGCTAAAAAGAAACCCCAATAAGAATAATCCAAGACACATCCTTATTAAAATGACAAAAACGATAGACAGAGAAAGAATATTGAAAGCAGCAAGATCAAAGAGGGAAATCACATACAAAGGAGCATCCCTGAGATTTACAGCTGACTTCTCAGATGAAACACACCAAGAACGAAAACAATGGTGGGATACTGTGAAAAGACTCAATGACCTTCAGGCCTAACCAAGAATTCTTTACCCAGCTAGACTTACTTTCAGATGCAAAGGAAAGATAAACAACTGCATGGATAAACAAAAACTCAGGAAAGTCATAGACTCAAAACCAACTCTAAAAGAACGATTGAAGGGTCTATTGTAAAATAAGACAACCCAAAACCACAACAAGTTTAAACAAAAAAGATGGCACAAAATCCAATGACAATAATCTCTCTCAATGTTAACGGTCTAAATGCGCCAATTAAGAGACACAGGGTGGCAAAATGGATTAAAAAACTGAATCCAACATTCTGCTGCCTACAAGAAACACATCTGAATAACCAGAGCAAACACAGACTCAAAGTCAAAGGCTGGAAGACCATTCTCCACGCAAACAACCCCTCCAAAAAGGCAGGTGTGGCCATACTCGTATTGGACAATATAGATTTCAGGCTGAAAAAGGTCAAAAGGGACAATGAAGGCCATTTCTTAGTAATTAAGCGGTATGTATACCAGGAAGAAATCACACTACTAAACATATATGTGCCAAATGAGGGGCCAGCAAAATACTTAAAATGACTATTAATAGACCTCAAAGAAGACATTAACAGTAGCACAATAATAGTAGGAGACTTAAACACTGCCTTATCGACTATGGATAGATCGACGAGGCTGAAACTCACCAGGGAAATACTGGACCTGAAGGAATATATCAAAGAAAGAGAGCTGGTTGATATATACAGGGCTTTTCATCCCAAAAAAGCTGAATACACATTTTGTCCCAGTGCATATGGAACATACTCCAAGATAGACCATATACTGAGCCACAAAGCATACCTCAACAAAATAAAAAAGATTGAAATTGTGTCGACTATCTTTTCAGATCACGATACACTGAAAATAGTAGTGAACCACACACAGAAGCAGGGAGCTAAACCAAACACCTGGAAACTAAACAGCTCACTGCTGAACAACAAATAGGTCATAGAAGAAATCAAACAGGAAATCCAAAGATTCCTAGAAACAAATGACAATGAAGATACCAACTATCAGAACTTGTGGGACACAGCAAAAGCTGTGTTAAGAGGAAAGTTCATAGCTCTGCAAGCATTCATCAGAAAAGAAGAAAGGGCCCACATAAATAACCTGACCTAACAGCTGAAAATATTAGCAAAAGACCAACAAGGGAAGCCCAACCCAGGCAGAAGGATGGAAATAGTGAAACTTAGGGGAGGAAATCAACGAGCTGGAAACCAAATTAAAAAAAAAAAATCCAAAAGATTAATGAAACCAAGAGCTGGTTCTTTAAAAATTAAACAAGATCGACAAGCCACTGGCAAGACTTGTAAGGACAGGAAAAGAGAACCCAAATAGACAGAATTAGAAATGAAAATGGTGACATCACAACAGAAAAAACAGAAATTCAAAAGATCATCAGAGGTTACTTTGAGAACCTGTATGCCACAAAACATGAGAACCTAGAAGAAATGGATAAATTCCTGACGTCCTATAACCTCCCACGATTGAAACAAGAAGACCTCCAATACCTGAATAAGCCTATCACCATTGAGGAAATTGAAACAGTAATTAAAAGTCTGCCCAAACACAAAAGCCCAGGCCCATCTGATAAGGGGTTAATATCCAGGATATATCAGTCACTGGTACAGCTATATAAGAAAAAAAAAACAGCCAACCCCATTAGAAAATGGGGAGAAGAGAAGATCAGAAACTTTGACAAGGAGAGACATTCAAATGGCCAAAAGGCATATGAAAAAATGCTCATCATCACTAATCATCAGAGAGATGTAAATCAAAACAACAATGAGATAACACCTCACACTACAGAGACTGGCCCATATCCAAAAGGGTAAAAGCAACAAGTGCTGGCGTGGATGCGGGGAAAAGGGGACTCTCATACATTGTTGGTGGGAATGTTGACTTGTACAACCTTTCTGGAAAATATATGGACATTCCTCCAAAGACTAGAAATTGAGTTCCCTTTGAACCAGCCATACCACTCCTGGGAATATACCCTGGGAAGCCAAAAACACACAGCAGAAACACAATCCGCACTTTTATTTTCATAGCAGCACTATTCACAATAGCCAGAACCCAGAAACAACCAGTATGCCCGAGAACTGATGACTGGATAAAGAAACTGTGGTACATCTACATAATGGAATACTATGCAGCTGTCAGGAAAAATGAAGTTATGAAATTTGCCTATAAATGGATGGACATGGAAAGAATCATGTTGAGTGAAATTAGTCAGAAGGAAAGAGAGAGACATAGAATGACTGCATTTATTTGCATGACATAAATATACCAGGTGATCTTACCAAAAGTGGAAATTACCACAAGCGCGTGGGAGTCAGAGGTTAGGTAAGATAGAGAAGGGAACATGTGTGAATAAATGTCAAAAGGTCTGTTACCAACATAGAACTGAGCATTAAATACAGGCAAAAAATGCAAATGATGGCTTCTAAGTGTATGTAGTGCAACCCACAATGTGTAGGAGATAAAGAACCTGCGATTTAGGCAGGTCGTGGGAGTGGGGAGGGAATTGGGGACATGGGTGGTGTGTGATGGGCACTGGTGGAGGCGGGATTCTGGAACACTCTGTGACCGAAACCTCCAAACGTGAACAACGTTGTAATTGTATATCTCATAGAGGTATAATAAAATATTAAAAAAAACTGATTTCTTCAACTAAATGTTAAGTCCTACTCCAATTCAGGGACTCCATTCCACGATTATCTTATTCCTCTCAATAAACAATGTGTGTGTGTGTGTGTGTGTGTGTGTGTGTGTGTGTGTGGGTATTACTTTGGTTTAACCACATGTCACAAATTTTTCAAATGTTCACAAGTCTTTGAATTTAAAAAGAAATACTGGGGCCTACAGTGATAGTACAACAGTTAAGGTACTTGTCTTGCATGTAACCAACACAATTTAATTTCTGGCAATGTATATGGTCACCAGAGTAACAGCAGGAGTGAGTCCTGATCACAGAGCCAGGAGTAAGCAAGCCCTAAGCACAACAAAGTCTGGCCCTAAAATTAAAACAAAATTAAATACAAATGTCAATTTTATTCTCATTTCTAGCTATTATTATATTCCTAGTCTTGAATACATTCTTATGCGACCAAGAATGTATAAAGATAGGTCTACAGCTGAATCTCAGCAAAACTATGTTCATGAAAAATGAACTAGTTCCAGAGGCCCCATTCACTCTCAATGGAACAAACATCTCTGAATGCAGTGGTTATGTGTACCTAGGTCGAGAATTCAACATGATGAATGACCTAAAATCTGAGCTGTGCAGGAGGAAGAGAGCGGCATGGAATGCCTTCAAAAGCATCAAAGAAATAGCTAAAAAAGACAAAGAACCTCCGGCTCCGGGCACATCTCTTCAACTCCACCATTCTACCTACATTAACCTATGCCTCAGAGAACTGGATTCTACGAAAGCAGGATGAGAATGCTATTCGGGTCTCCCAGAGAGGAATTGAAAGAGCTATGCTTGGAATATCACGCCTCACTCAAGTGAAAGAAGGAATCCGGAGCTCCGACCTCTGTCACTGTTCCAGAGTCAGAGATGCTGTCTCCTTTGCCAAGGCATCGAAAATCAGATAGGCTGGACATATAATGTGTTTTGGAGATGACCAATGGACTAGAGCCATTACCGACTGGATCCCACGGGATGTCAAAAGATCAGGTGGCCGCCCACCTACAAGATGGTCAAACTTCTTCGTCAAGACCCTGAACGAACGGTTTGAGGCTCTTTGTATTCCTGAAGCAACCAGATGCTATTGGGCTACACTGGTGCGTGATAGTGTCAAATGGAAATGTTACTGGCGCCCGCTCGAGCAAATCCATGAATAACGTGATGTCAAGTGATCAAGTGATACCTTCAGAAAAGAAAGAATATTAAATAAGGGATTCAAC
This sequence comes from Cryptotis parvus, assembly GCA_021461705.1. Classification (NCBI taxonomy): domain Eukaryota; kingdom Metazoa; phylum Chordata; class Mammalia; order Eulipotyphla; family Soricidae; genus Cryptotis; species Cryptotis parvus. Next base: position 33,848 of record JAJIBD010023107.1, on the reverse strand, counting down.
AGGTAAATATGTTGACAATATATATTTATAAAATATATTGACATTTAATTTTAATAATGCTCATGAAAGAAAATTCTGAAAAAGATAAGGAAATTTAAATGTTACTTTTAAATCATTAAAATAATTTTAAAGCAGTAAAATCAAGGATGTGCCTGTGAAATATTACCAAAAGTGAAGATAGTTCTTCTAAATGATCACATATGTACCATCCATTCTTATCATCCTTAGCAAAATGATTCACAACACTGTCACAGTGAAATTCATTTAATCGAATCCAAAGAATTTTTAGGAAGATTAGATAAACAATTCATTAGACTGCCTTACATTGGGGCTTGTTTGTATTATCAATACTTTACAAAATGAATTTAGATGAAATACAAAATGTAAAGGAAGGGGCCGGAGCGATAGCACAGCAGGTAGGGTATTTGCCTAGCATGTGGCCGGCCCAGTTTCTATCCCTGGCATCCCATATTGTCCCCTGAGCACCTCCAGGAGTAATTCCTGTCAAAGAGCCAGGGGTAACCCCTGAGCATCGCTGGGTGTGACACAAAAAGAAAAAACAGTAAAGGAAAACTGAAGACAAAAAGGGTTAAGCATTTAAAATATCAATATGAGGCAGCAGCCTATAAAATTTATTGAAGAAAATATTTTACCAAGGATTTATAATGTAAATAAGGGAAGCTTTCAATGTGACATTTTAAATACCAAGTACCGTCACTTCACCATATTTTTGCAACAATCCTTCAGTGTTTTGCTGCTCAATTATAACCTTTATAACTATACTATTAATATATAAACTCTCCTCTTATATTGAAAAAATCGGCAATAATACCTTTGACTCTTCTCCCTTACTTGCAGTTCAAATGTGACAAAAATAATCCTTCCTTCTCTTCCTTCCTTATCTTGCACTATCCATCTTACCTTCTTCATTCTTTCCCTCCCTCCTCCCTTCCCCAGTTATCCCTACAATTATGCTTCCCTATCTTCCCTCTCTTGTAGGGACTGAACAGACACATGCAAGGAAAGTATTACTGAGGCAGTCCCTTTTCCATTCTTTCTTTGTAAACTGCTAACTATACAGAATGTGGGATGTCATTAATTTTTTTACTGGTTTTGTTTGGGTGGGGTGACATTCAGTGATGCTCAGGGATTACTCCTAGGCGCTGTGCACAGGAATTACTCCTAGCAGTGCTCAGGGGACCATATGGGATGCTGCGTAGAAGGCAAAAACTCTCCCTGCAGTACTATTACTCTGGTCCATCATTAAAAAATTTAGCCTATTTGTTGCCAAATTTTCTCATCCACATTTACAACAAGAGAGTATGTATATAAGCATATTTATTTTTCACTCCCCTTTTTAAATTATTGAGGAAAAAGGAAGAAGAGGAGGATGAGGAGGAGAGAGGAGGAGGAGGAGGAGGAGGGAGGAAGAGGAGGAGGAAAAGGAAGGAAAATAAAGGAGGAGGAGGAAATGGAGGAGGAGGAGAGGACTACCATTGAGGCAGCCTGGGGGACGGTATCCAGGGATACTGATGTTGGAAAGGGTAGACCGGTGGATGGATGTGTACTGAAACACTGTATGACAGAAATCAAATCATGAACATCTTTGTAACTGTATCTCTCATGATGGCACCATGAAATTAAAAAAAAACACCTAAGTCACACTCAAATTTTAGGTTTATGGGCTCCAGATCAAGCAATGTCTGAGCAGGGGAGCTTAATCTGCCCAAGTGCAGGTTTTCTTTTCTGGGAAGGGCACCCCTGTAGATAATGGAAGTTGGAACCCTAAAAAATAACTAAGTAAATATCACCTCGTTAATATCCATACTTTCACATATTATTTGCCAATGAATTAAGTTTCTTATCTTTTAAAGAGGCCCTTTGTTCAAAGGTGCCTGCGATAGGAGCAGGCTGGGACTGGGTGGGAGGGAGTGTGGGGACATTGGTGATGGGAATGGGGCATTAATGGAGGGAAGGGTGCTGGAACACTGTATAACAGAGAACCAATTATGAACATCTTTGTAATTGAGTAACTCACGGTGGTATAATAAAAATTTTTTAAAAAGAGATCCTTTTCTTCAAGTGAATCAAAGTCTATAAAACTAACTCCAGCTGCATCAACTTTCCCACTTTTTTTACACATTTGAACTCTGACAACTGCCAACAGTCAGACCAGATGGTGCCAATTTTTTTTCTTTTCAAGATGATAGCCTGCATTAGAACATTAGGCTATCAAGATGATAGCTTGCATCAAACCAGCAATAATGGTCACTAAAGTTGTGCCATGCTCTCTATAGGTTAGTCTGCCTACTAATTTTTTACTTGTAAACTTCCTGTGGGACATTGCAACATTCCAGAAGACCAATCCCCAAATTTCTGATTTTAGCATTCCATATCAAAACAAAGCTGCCACTATGCAATAACAACAGATTCTTATTGGTTTCGTATTTATTTATTCTTCATTAATTTATAAACAATAAATTGGTTTAATATTTATTAAAAATTTATTGTTTTATGACCTAATGTTTATTATAGCAATATATATCTGTTATAGAGTATTTATAGTATTTAATATTAACAAATGAACTCTTCGTATGTTTCAACTATATTTTATGACTTTTTGCTCTCCATATAAAAACAATTTTCTTAGATTACAGAAATTGAGTCACACAAACCAAATGATTATTATGGGTGTTTTTAAAAATATAATTTATTTCAAATGGACAAAAGGAATATGAAAAAATTCTCATCACTAATCTTTTAGGGAGATGCAAAACAACAGTGATAATCATCTCACACCACAGAGACTGGCACACATCCAAAAGAACAAGAACAACCAGTGCTCGTGTGGGTGCAGGGAGAATAGGACCCTTCATTCATTGTTGGTCAGAATGCAAACTGGTCCATCCTTTTTGGAAAACAATATGGACATCCCTCCAAAAACTAGAAATTGAGCTCCCATTTGACCCAGCAATACCACTCCTGGGGACGAAAACACATAGCAGAAACAACATCTTCACTTCTATGTTCATTGCAGCACTATTGACAACAGCTAGAATATAGAAACAACCTGAGTGCCCAAGAACAGACGACTGGATAGAGAAACTATGGTACATCTACACAATGTAATACTAAGTTGCTGTTATGTAAAATAAAGTCATGAAATTTGCCTATAAATGGATAGACATGGAAAGTATCATGCTGAGTGAAATGAGTCAGAAGGAAAAGGATAGATATAGAATGACTACATTTATTTTCAAGATATAAAAAAAGTATGAGGCTAATATCGAAGGCCAGGGAAAATAGGGGCCAGAAGGAATTGTCAATGATTGGAATCTACCACGATTGTGTGGGGGCAAATGATAGGTTAGATAGAGAAGAAACCAGTCTGCCAAAATTACTGGAAATGGTAACACTAGACTAGAACTGAGTATTGAAGTAGTTAAAAGGATATATATGATAAGCCTTCGGTGTCTGTATTACAAATCACAATGTGTAAAAGGAGAGAGAGAGAAGAAAAAAGTACCTGCCATAGAGGCAGGCTGGGGTGTGTGGGGGGAAATCGTTGTTGTGAAATGTGCACTGGTGAAGAAACGGGTGTTGGAACAATGTATGATTGAAACTTTATTATTAACATCTTAGTAATAGGATCTCACAGTGTTTTAATTAAGAAAAAAATAAACTAGTTTTAAAACAGATAACATGAATGCATACATATCTATCTTAACTGTCAATATAAATTAGAGAGTATCTTCAACCCCTCATTTTAATTCATTCATATACAAATTTGATATTACAAATGATAAATAATTTTGAATCTAATCAAAATAATTTGAATCTAATCTAAATAATTTTGAAATACTACATATGTCCTGCCCCTCGAGGTGTTGCAGGTGTGGCTGCGGTGCCCGGCTATGTCAGCAGGTGGCAGAGAGGAGACAGGCTTGTCTACACCTAGGGCTCTGCCCCCTGGACCCTGGATGGTTGATGGTCTAACACATAAAAAGACTGGGCCCCCTGGGATGAACCCAGAACCATGGCAGAGCCTAGCAAGCTACCCATGGTGAATTTGATATGCCAAAATCAGTAACAATAATGGACCTCATTCCCAATGAATGGAGACATAACTGGAGCCCACTTGAGCAAATCAATGAACAACGGGAAGACAAGTTATACAAGTGATACTACATATGTACATTTGGAGAAGGCCCAAATTTTGGGCCATACTTGACAATAGATTATACACGTATGGCCCATACTTTGGACCATACAGATTACTCCTGGTTTTGCAAACAGGGATTACTCCAGACAGTGCTCAGGGAATCATATGGAGTTGCAGAGAAAGAATTTGGTCAGTGGCATGCAAAGAAAGTGCCTCAACCTCTGTACTATCTCTAAGGCCTGTAGTATTAAATTTTTTGAATGTTTCCAGTGTTAATTGGAAATTACAGTGCTTTAAAAAGTCATTTGTTGCTTACAATATATTCATTAACCGGTTAATACCAAATTCACATCAAGAATCTTCAAGTGTTGCATTTAATAAACTGTATAACCTAAAAAAAGACAACTATAATCTCTGTTAAGATAATTCACATTGCCTGCTTTCTATAAAAAAGATTATTATGATAAAACTGCAAGCAGATGACTTTAAAGGCACAAATTTCCTTTACAAAACTTCAGATCTTATTTTCCTTAGCTATTATTATTTTCCTTGCATTTTTTCCATTTCAAAGTTTAATTCTTTTGCCAGATGTGTATAATTCAAGAATTGCTGTTCTATGTTGCTAAACAAATTCCTAAACAAATTCCAGTGAACAATGAGAGTTCACTGTCCTTCAGGAAGCATCTCATATTGAAAAGCATTCATCACAACAAAACAGGTATGAGAACATTTATCATTCTGAGTCTCTAGAGTCACATAATCCAAATAGCTCTTATTACCTGGTTTAGGTTAAGCTTCTTGCATTTATCTATAGCTTCAAATGATTTCAGGCATTTCTGTAGTAAAATTTCAGATGAAAAATATGCAAGTGATAATTCCATATAGTTATACAGAAGCTACAGTACAGAAAGTTAAATAGAAAATATATTTGAATGCTCTAATACTATTGGTTCTAATCATGGCATTATATAAAGCACTTTGCATTTTAAAACCTAAATAAATGATGAAATGTGTATTTCAAATCTATGCCAGCCAGTCTGATGTCAAAGTATGTTTTCTAAATCTCTAAAACACAGTGCTTTCCTAAATAAACCTTGCTACATGGTAATTGCCTTAAAAGAAGTCATGGAAATTTAAAATGTATAAACTTCAGGATCTGGAACCACTCTAAAGTAGATGAGTAAATGTTCTATGTCCTTTCAGAGTGCAGCATCTTAAGATTGTGTCTAAGATGTTTACTTTATAGAAAGAGCATATTAATCATCACCATTATAATGGGACACAGAAGAACAGCAAGAAAGAGTTTGCTGGAACTGGGATTAAAAATGCCTTGGCTTTTGCTGGCCAACTAAAATAACTGCCTATTCATTTTCTAAAAGAAAAGATATGGCAAGAAATGAGAAGGAAATAAGATCAGAGTTGACAAATGGGCCAATGACATTAAAGTAAGCAGCTCAAGTCTTCTGTAGTGGCAATTTGGTATGCCTAATAATACTTGACTAAAAAAACACAATCAAAATAAAGAAACTTATAAATATGAATACCAAAAACACCCTAGTTAATGGCTTTAGCCTTTTTGACATTGCGGATGGGTAAAAGAAAGGACAAATCATTTTTGTGAAGTGCTAAGGCACAAAGAAAAACCATGTTTAAGATTAATATTTTTCAACATTATAATAATATCACTACATGGTCAATCATTCTATGTATCAAAAAACAATAAGCTTTTATTTGGGGTTGGGTGGCACCACACCAAGCAGTGTTCAGGGTTATTCCTGACTGTACTCAGGGATTACTCCTGGCTGTGTGATCAGGGATCATTCCTGGAGGTGCTTGGAATACCGTATGCGGTTTCAGGGTTGCTCAATAAAGACAAGCATCTTAACCCTAGTATTATCTCCCTGGTTCCAAGAGGCAATAAATTTTTCATGTACTGGCAGAAAAATTTGGAGAACAGTCCACTGATAAAAAAAAACTAAAACCTCAACCCTAATACATATTTGTGAACACATTGCATTGCTAATTACAACTAGTGTATTCTGTGTTAAAGACATTTATGAAGTTCTAATTTGCTTTTGTTTTTTTTTATTTATGGGCCACATCTGGTGGTATTTAGGGTCTATTCCTAGCTCAGAAGTGACCACATGCAATACTGGGAATTTAGCTTCAGTTGGCAGGAAGCAAGAACGCAGAAAGCACATTAACCTCTGTACCTTAACCTCTGTACTCTCTTCCAGCCCAGGAATTTCAGAAGTGTGGGTATCAAACACAAAATGCAGGGTATTCACTCCTAACCGATCTTGACTACAAAGGAAGTTCTTTTTGACATATCACCAACACCCTAAAGGGGTAGCCAACATTTTGTATTTGTATTTTACATAAACCAAATTTAGTTCTCTGAAAACCAATATTTTTAATTTCCTTCAAGCTTCAGTATACAGGCAGTGACACAGGTGATACTAGCTTCACCTGTTACAGAAGATACTCACACTATGATTTATATAACTAGTTCTGAAATAACAACAAGACCACAAAGATACTGATGAAATCAGTTCATCCACTGGTTTTTTTTTTGTTTGTTTCTGAGCAAAAACCAGCATTGTTCAGGGCTTACTAATGGCTTTGTGCTAAGGGAGTGCTCATAGTAGACACAGGGTTCCATATGGGGGTGTTGGAGATTGAAGACAGGTTAGTCTTATGAAAGGCAAGAAGAGAACAGCACCAGGCCCAGACAAAGTCAGACCCGAAAACCGGAAGATCTGCCTTCAGTACTCATCAATACACTGGCTCCGCTCTTCACACGCTACCTGTCTGAATGCAAAGTGCACTCCCATTCGAAAATCAGCAGGACAGTTCTACTGTTCAAGATGAGAGACATCCATGACATTGGCAATTATTGCTCCATCTGCCTGTTGTCTGTCATCTATAAGCTGATCACTCCCGAGTCATCCTGAACAGGATTGGCAGAACTTTAGATGAAGGGCAACCATGTGAGCAAGCTGGCTTCCGAAAAGGATTCAGCACAATTGAACATATCCACGAAGTAACCAAGCTCATTGAAGTTTGTAGGGAGTTCAAGATGCTGCTCTGTCTCACGTTCATTGATTTAAAGAAAGCCTTTGATTCTGTGGAGGCTGAAATGGTCATCGAAGCCCTAGCCAAACAGGGCATTCAAACCCAATACATCAAGATACTTTGTGAGCTGTATTATGGATTCACCACCAGAAATGTCTACCTGCATTACTATTGCTGCAGCCCCAGTTCATGCACTGTCTGAAATGAATAGGCAATTAAAAAATATAAGTAGGTTGATGACATTTCTTAGCTATTATACTAGGCATGGGAGAACAGAAAAGAAAGAAATTGAGCGTGGATGTAAGATGATGATCACTTGATTACTTGACATCCTGTTATTCATTGATTTGCTCGAGCAGGCGCCAGTAACATTTCCATTGGACCCTATCATGTGCCAATGTAGCCCAATGGCATCTGGTTGCTTCAGGAATACGAAGGGCATCAAACCATTCGGTTCAAGGTCTTGACTGAAGAAGTTTGACCATCTTGTAGGTGGGTGACCACCTGATATTTTGACATCCCATGGGATCCAGTCAGTAACAGCTCTAGTCCAGCAGTCATCTCCAAATTGCATTACATGTCCAGCCAATCTGATTTTCTATGCCTTAGCAAATGAGACAGCGTCCCTGAATCTGGAACAGCAATGGAGGTCGGAGCTCCAGATTCCTTCTTTCACTTGAGTGAGGCATGATATTCTAATCATAGCTCCTTTGATTCCTCTTTGGGAGACCCGAATAGCATTCTCATCCTGCTTTCGTAAGGCCCAGGTCTCTGAGGCGTATGCTAATGCAGGGAGAATGGTGGAGTTGAAGAGGTGTGCCAGGAGCCAGAGGTTCTTTGTCTTTTTTGCTATTTCTTTGATGCTTTTGAAGGCATTCTATGCTGCTCTCTTCCTCCTGTGCAGCTCAGGTTTTAGGTCGTTCATCATGTTGACTTCTCGACCTAGGTACACATAACTGCTGCATTCAGAGATGTTTGTTCCATTGAGAGTGAATGGGGCCTCTGGAACTAGTTCATTTTTCATGAACATAATTTTGCTGTGATTCAACTGTAAACTTATCTTTCCATATTCTCAGTCGAAGTCAGCAGGCATTTGTGCTGCTTGGCTAATGTTTGGTGTTATTAGAACGATGTCATCATAAAGCGGAGGTGGTGTAGTTGCCGACCATCTATCTTTACTCCCATTCCTTCCCATTCTAATTGCATGATGTTCTCGAGGGTGGCGCTGAAGAGTTTTGGTGAAATTGTATCACCCTGCCGAACCCCTCTTTTGACACTGATGATTACTTTGTAGAATGGTAAGATCCTGGTGGTGAATCCGTAATACAGCTCACAAAGTATCTTGATGTATTGGGTTTGAATGCCCTGTTTGGCTAGAGCTTCGATGACCATTTCAGCCTCCACAGAATCAAAGGCTTTCTTTAAATCAATGAACATGAGACAGAGCGGCATCTTGAACTCCCTACAAACTTCAATGAGCTTGGTTACTTTGTGGATATGTTCGATTGTGCTGAATCCTTTTTCGGAAGCCAGCTTGCTCACATGGTTGCCCTTCATCTAAAGTTCTGCCAATCCTGTTCAGGATGACTCGAGTGATTAGCTTATAGATGACAGACAACAGGCATATGGGGCAATAATTGCCAATGTCATGGATGTCTCTCATCTTGAACAGTAGAACTGTCCTGCTGGTTTTCCAATGGGAGGGCACCTTGCATTCAGACAGGTAGCGTGTGAAGAGAGGAGCCAGTGTATTGATGAGTACTGAAGGCAGATCTTCTGGTTTTCGGGTCTGACTTTGTCTGGGCCTGGTGCTGTTCCCTTCTTTACTGACAAAATGGCATGTTGGATTTCAGAAAGGAGAATATTGGGAACGAGATATTCCTGCGGAATTTGGTATGTGGGCAGGTGGCTGTGGCTATCAAAGATATCTGAGTAGAAGTCATGGATAATGTTCTCCATTGCCTTTCTGGAAGATGTGATAGATCCATCAGGACGTTGGAGGGGCAGTCATCTTGGTCTTATAGTTGGAGAACAACAGGCGGGCATTGTGAATGCTTTTCCCAGCTTCTGCTATATCATACAGTATTTCTGCTTTTCTCTCTTTGCGGTCTTCCTTTATCGCTTCTCTGCACTGCTTTGCAAGCTTGGATGTTAGCATTTGGTCGCCTGAGGGACCAAGATGATGTTAAAGTGAAATAATGGAAGAGAGGAAGTTCAAGAGCCTTTGGTACATCTGTATTGTGATAGAATGTTATAGACACATGTCCAAAATACAAAGTCAACAACAGTAAAAAAATAAAACATTAGATCCAACTCCAAACAACAATAACCAAACTTTAAAATGAGGGTCAATGTAGCAGACTGAGGATGGGGGTGAAGGAATTGGGGACCAGGAGGGAATTTTGGAAAAATGGTGTTATAATAGGTACTAAAACATCTTATGTCTAAAGCTCAACTAACAATAACTTTAAATCATACTTCTTTAATAAGTTTGGTAAAAAAATAAGTAGGCTGGTTTATAAGGTAAGCAAAAATGGTAAAATAATTTTATAGGCAATATTTTTATTAAAGTTATAATGTAGCTTTTTATTTTATAAAGTTTTATCAACCTAGCAATGCTTAAGGACTGGGAGCTACATACAGTACTCCAGTATGGACCTTTCATCTTAGTGATGAATTTTCAGGTCCCACTGTGTTAGGGGACTATCAGAGAAACCCTGATCATGAGGATAAATATGTAATTTGCATAACAAGAAGAAATTTCCAGCATGTTTATCCATCTAATATCTTATATTCAAACATTCAACTTATAGAGCCAGGGAAAACAAATTACTTCTAGATACATTTTGATTTTATAAAATTTTACCTGTAATATGTAATCATAAAAGTCTTAACATAAACTTAAGCAACATCAAAGTTGTGTACCTGATATGAAAGCACATATATATGCATATATATATACATATATCAGAATTCTATTTCTCTCATAAAAATTTTTGTTTAAAATTGTAGAACTGAGTGATAGTACAGTGGGTAGGGTGTTTAATTTGAACACAGCTAACCTGGGTTCGATCCCCAGCATCCTATATGTTTCCCTGAGCACTGCCAGGAGTAATTCTTGAGTGCAGAGCCAGGGGGTAACCCTTCATCATTGTCAGGTATGACCCAAAAAAGCAAAAAAAAAAATTATTGTAATTAGGGAGGCGTGTTTTCTATTAAGACTTTATTTTAAATAATAAGTAACATCAAAACTTTTTATATAAAAGTGTGAGTTCCAGTAACTTGACTATCTAATGATATCAAAGGTGCTATTAAAGTTGGAGTATAATAATTTTATATTTGCATCACTTGTATCACTTCACTTATCTTCCTGTTGTTCATCGATTTGCCGGAGTAGGCACCAGCAACATCTCCATACATCTTGTCACAAGCAAGTATAGCCCAAGGACATCTGCTTGCTTCAGGGGCAGGAAGAGCCTCAAACCATTCCTTCAGGTCATGGGAATGAGGTCTATAATTGTTACTGGTTTTTGGCATATCAAATAAAACATGGGTAGCTTGCCAGGCTCTGCCATGTAGGTAGTATACTCTCAGTAGAAGGCTCTCGTATAGATCATTTACTGATGAAACTTAAAGGGGGAAAAGATCATGTTTTCTCTTGGGTGGAGCTGTGAGGAACTGTGGAGTCTGGATGTTGAGAATGACTAACCTCATGATGTGGGAGTTGCTCTGGCTTCTTGCTAGGCTTATGGGGATGATGGGTTTTGGCTAGAACCTGCCTAGAACTGTATACAGTGTATAAATGTGAAAGATCCTGGAAGGACCTGTTCCTAACATCTAGTACTATCTAAGACTACCTGGAGTGGTTGGGTCTGGATGTCTTCTGGGGATGAGGACAGAGCTGTGGGTCTGCGGTGACTCTCTTCCGAGGTAACTGGCATGGAGGTGGAGGAAAGGGCAGAAAAATACTATTTGATTTTATGGTACCTTTATTCTTCCTCATTAAACACCAGAAACTGAGACAACCATCAATCTGGTTTTTAAGTGAAATTACTGTCACTGAAATTATTTTTCCCTTGTATTATCCACTTAGGGTCACTTTGAACTCTGAAACACCTTTAGATTATTGCCTCAACAGTTTAATTAAACAGTACTGGCAGCATGAATTTAAGCTACACATCTGGATCATTACTATTTTATAGTTCAAATCCTCAGTACAATTTTTCTGTTTGTTTGTTTGCTTGAATTCTACCTACTCCCCCAAAGCTGAGCCATAGCAGCATTTCTCTCTCTCTTTCTCTGGAAAATTGTATTTCTTATTTCATTTCATATAAATGTTGTAGAACTTCAATATGCCAGTTTTAGTTAGTATAATGGGATCTGCATATCCCCATTTTAGGTTTTCCTTTGTTTGTGCAAGGGCACCAAATATTTGCATAATTTGTTTTATTATGTCTCACTAGTGGCTAAAATTATTGGTAATAATCAAAAGAAAATATACAGTACTAATGTGAAGCAAGTATACAGAAAATCCTAATCTTTAAGAAAATTCTATTTCAGAGATAAATCCAAATCGTAAGATGCTCTTACAGATGCAGTCATTAAGTCACTGCTCACTCTATTCGGACACAGTGTGAGCCACAGTGTCATTCTTTCAATTGAAAGTGTTTGTTTATTCAAGTTTCACATTACTGACTATATATATATATATATATATATATATATATATATATATATATATGATACCATTTCACCAAAACACTTCAGCACCACCCTGGAGAACATCGTGCAACAATTAGAATGGGAAGGAATGGGAGTGAAGATAGATGGTCAGCAACTACACCACCTCCCCTTCGCTGATGACATTATTCTAATAACACCAAACATTAGACAAGCGACACAAATGCTGGCTGACTTCGACTGAGAATGTGGAAAGATAGGTCTACAGCTGAATCTAAAGAAAACTTTGTTTATGAAAAATGAACTAGTTCCAGAGGCCCCATTCACTCTCAATGGAACAGACATCTCTGAATGCAGCAGTTATGTGTACCTAGGTCGAGAAGTCAACATGATGAACGACCTAAAACCTGAGCTAAGCAGGAGGAAGAGAACGGCATGGAATGCCTGTTGCAGGACTCCTTTAAGGGCCGCTGCATTTGGCTCAAAACATTAGCACAGTAAAGGCCCTAGGTGAGGTGCAGGGAGGGATTACCTAAGGGCATTGGACCCTCCCTGCTTTCCATAACAATGGGAGGAAGGTCTGAGTTGCAGGGGTATAAACTAGCCGGTTTTCACTCTCGCGCTTCTTCTTCCTTGTGGGATCTCTCTCTCCTTGTGAGCGTGCATTTCCCTTTGGAAGCTTTTACACGTGGTGGTCGCCATCTTGGCCTACACGTGGCTGGGGTTCTAGCCTGGAATCCTAAGCATCGGGTTTTTCCTTTTGCTGATTTGTATGCCTGAACCTGTGATAAGTAAAGCCTTTTAAAACTGCATCGGATTCCTGAGTTTTCATCCGTTCCTCGCCGGCCGGGAGGTAGAAGGGAACTCGCTTCCTGGCACTGTCGGGGACCCCATGGTGTGCCCCCGACAAATGCCTTCAAAGGCATCAAAGAAATAGTTAAAAAGGACAAAAAACCTCAGGCTCTGGGCACATCTCTTTGACTCCACCTTTCTCCCTGCATTAACTTACGCCTCAGAGACCTGGGCCCTACGAAAAGCAGGATGAGAATGCTATTCGGGTCTCCCAGAGAGGAATCGAAAGAGCTATGCTTGGAATATCACGCCTCACTCAAGTGAGAGAAGGAATCCGGAGTTCCGACCTCATCGCTATTCCAGAATCAGGAACGCCGCCTCGTTTGCCAAGGCATAGAAAATAAGATGGGCTGGATATGTAATGCGATTTGGTGATGACTACTGAACTAGAGCTGTTACAGACTGGATCCCATGGGATGTCAAAAGATCACGTGGCCGCCCACCTACAAGATGGTCAGACTTCCTTGTCAAGACCCTCAAGGAACCGTTTGAGGCTCTTCATATTCCTGAATCAACCAGATGCCATTGGGCTACATTGGCACTTGATAGGGTGCAATGGAAATGTTACTGGCACCTGCTCGAGCAAATCGATGAATAATGGGATTCAATTGATCAAGTGATATATAAATCTATAGGAAATATTTAACCACTTGCAGAAGTATTAAAATAGACATACACGTGGGGCTGGAGTGGTATTAATGAGATTAGGGTGCTAGTCTTGCAGTTTTGCAAGCTGCTGAACCATATTTCATCCCCAGGATCCCATATGGTCTCTGATGATTGTATGAGTGATCCCTGAGACCAGAGCCATGAATATCCCTGAGCACTTCTGGGAGAAGCCCCAAAACTAAACCATAGTAAAAATATCCAGTGTTTCTTTATTTGTGGGGCCAGAACAATAGTACAGTGTGTAGGGCACTTGTTTTATATGCGGCTCACTGGGGCTTGATCCCCAACATCCCGTATGTTCCCAGACCCTTGGCAGGAGTGATCCCTGAGAACAGAGCTAGGAGAGATCCCTGAGCACAAAGCCAGGAGTAAGTCCTGAGCACAACTAGATGTGGTCCCAAAACAAAAACAAACCAAACATTAAAAATAAAAACAAAAAAATGTAATCATGTATATGTAACTGTTTAAAATTCCTCAAAATACACCAAAGAAATATTTGCAGTCTGGAAATACATGAACTCAATTTTAATTACCATTTAACAGATAATGATTTCTTTTTTGCACTTTGGGTCACACCTGGCAATGCTCAGGGTTTCTCCTGGCTCTGCAATCAGGAATTATTCCTGGTGGTGCTCAGTGGATCATATGGGATGCCGGGGATCAAACCTGGGCTGGCATGGGCGGCCGTGTGCAAGGCAAATGCCCTACCCACTGGGCTATCGCCCACCCCGTAGCAGATAATGATTTAATCTGTTGATAATACGTAGTGGTGTTTCACCTTTAAAGACGCCGGTATCTTCAGTGTCATGGAGGGCTTTTCCTATATATTCTTCAATGTTCTTTATGAATTCACATCTGATATTGAGATCTTTAATCAGATCTTTGATCTTTGATCTGGTTTTAGTGCATGGTATTAGACAGAGTTCCAAATTCATTTTTTTACATGTCGCTGCCCAGTTTTCCCAGCACCACTTGTTGAAGACAATTTCCTTACTCCATTTAGGACTCTTTGCACCTTTATCAAAGATTAAATGATCATGTGTTTGAGATTGGGTGTCAGGATACTCAACTCTATTCCATAGGTCCACAGGTCTGCTTTTATTCCAATACCATGCTGTTTTAATTACTAATGCCTTGTAGTACAGTTTGAAGTTGGGAAAGGTGATGTCTCCCATCTTCTTTTCCCAAGGATTGCTTTAGCTACCCATTGAAGAAATTGGTCAATTTCTTTGAAGAATGTCATGGATATCCTTATAGGGACTGCATTGAATCTGTACAAAGCTCTAGGGAATATTACCATTTTGATATTGTTGATTCTCCCCATCCATGAGCAGGGAATATGTTTCCATTTCCTCATGTCCTCTTTTATCTCTTGGAGCAGTGTCTTGTAGTTTTCTTTGTACAGGTCCTTTACACACTTGATTAAGCTGATTCCAAGGTATTTGATTTTCTGTAGCACAATTGTGAATGGAATTGTTTCCTTAAGATCCCTTTCTTCTCTTTAGTTATTTGCATATAGGAAAGCCACCGACTTTTGGGTGTTGATTTTGTATCCTGCCACTTTACTGTATGTGTCTATTGTTTCTAGGAGTTTTTTGTTAGAGAAGTTAGGGTTCTCTAGGTATAATATCAATTGCGAATAATGATAGCTTGATTCTTCCTTGCTTATCTGGATGCCCTTAATGTCCTTATCTTCTCTGATTGCTATGGCAAGTACTTCCAGAACTATATTAAATAAAAGAGGTGAGAGTGGGCAACCTTGTCTGTCCCTGATATAAGGAGAGGAAGGCTTTTAATTTTTCCCCATTTAAAATGGTGCTCACTGTGGGCTTTAGATAGATGGATTTGACTATATTGAGGAAAGTTCCTTCAATTCCCATTTTCTGAGAGAGGGTTAATCATGAACAGGTATTGAATCTTGTAAAAAGCTTTCTCTGTATCTAGTGATATGATCATATGGTTTTTATATTTTCTCTTATTGATGTATTATATTGATTGACTTGCAAACGTTGAACCATTCTTGCATTCCCAGGATGAATTCTACTTGGTCATGATGTAGGATCTTTTTGATGAGTCTTTGAGTTCTGTTGGCTAATATTTTGTTGACGATCTTTGCATCTGTGTTCATCAGGGAGATTGGTTTGCAGTTTTCTTTCTTTGTGTTGTCTCCCCCTGCTTTGGGTATCAGGGTGATCTGTGCCTCATAAATGCTGTTTGGGAGTGTTTCTGTTTTCTTCTATTTCCAGGAAGAACTTGAAAAGTACTGGCAGTAGGTCCTCCTTAAATGATTTGGTAGAATTTACTAGTGAATCCATCTAGACCAGGGCTTTCGTGTTTGGGCACTTTCAATTACTGTTTCAATTTCCTCCATAGTGATAGGCAGGTCTTCTTGTTTCAGTTGTGGGAGGTTATAGGACTTCAGAAATTTATCCATTTCATCTAGATCCTCATGTTTCATGGCATACAAACTCTTAAAGTATTCTCTGATGATCTTTGGATTTCTGTGGTTTCTGTTGTGATGTCACCATGTTGATTTCTGAATCTGTTTAATCGAAGTTCTCTCTTTCCATGTCCTTACAAGTCTTGCCAGTGATTTGTTGATCTTTTTTTATTTTTCAAATAGTGAGCTCTTGGTTTTATTAATCTTTTGGATTCGTTTTTGAGTTTCCAATTCACTGATTTACTCTCTCAGTTTTATTATTTTCTGCCTGGGTTGGGCCCTTATGTTGGTCATTATCTAATATTTTCAGCTGTGTATTCATGTTATTTATGTGAGCACTTTCTTCTTTCCTGATGAATGCTTGCAGAGCTATAAACTTTCCTCTTAATACGGCTTTTGCCATGTCCCACAAGTTCTTATAGTTGGTGTCTTCATTTTCTTTGTTTTCAGGAATCTTTGTATTTCCTGCTTGATTTTTTTCTATGACCCATTGATTGTTCATCAGTGAGCTGTTCAGTTTCCAGGTGTTTGGTTTGACTCCCTGTTTCTGTGTATGATTAACTTCCATTTTCAGTGCATCATGGTCTGAAGATAGTTGACATAATTTCTATCTGTTTTATTTTATTGAGGTATGCTTTGTGGCTCTGCATGTGGTCTATCTTGGAAATTGTTCCATGTGCACTGGAGAAAAATGTGTATTCAGAGTTTTTGGCATGAAAAGCCCTGTATATATCCACTAGCTCTCTTTCTTCCATTTCTTCCTTCAGAGCCATTATTTCCTTGGTGAGTTTCAGTCTTGTCGATCTATCCATAGTTGATAGAACAGTGTTGAAGACTCCAACTATTATTATGCTACTATTATTGTCATTTTTTAATACATTTTGCCACTCTATGTCTCTTAATTGGTGCATTTAGCCCGTTGACATTAAGAGAGATTATTGTCATAGGATTTTGTGCCATCTTTCTGTTTAAACTTGTGCTTTTGGGTTGTTTTATTTTAGAGTATACCCTTCAGTCCTTTAAAAGTTGGTTTTGAATCCATGAAGTTCCTGAATTGTTTGTTGTTTATCCATGGAGTTGTGTATCTTTTCTTCATATATGACTGTGAGCCTGGCCAGGTAAAAAATTGTTGGTGAGGCCTGCAGTTCATTGAGCCTTTTCACAATATCTCACCATTGCTTTTGGCTCGGAGTGTTTCATTGGAGAAATCTTCTGTAAATCTTAGGGATGTTCCTTTGCATGTGGTTTCCTTCTTTGATCTTGCTGCTTTCGTATTCCATCTCTATCTGTATTTCTTGACATTCTAATTAAGATGTGTCTTGGAGTATTATTATTATTACTATTATTATTAGTATTATTTTACTTTTTTGGGTCACACCCTGCGATGCTCAGGGGTTTCTTCTGGCGCTGCACTCAGGAATTACTCCTGGCAGTGCTCGGGGACAATATGGGATGCCAGGGATCGAACCTGGGCTGGCATGGGCTGGTCACGTGCAAGGCAAATGCCCTACCCGCTGGACTATTGCTCCGGCCCCTGGAGTATTCTTATTGGGGTTTCTTTTAGCTGGCACCCTACGGGCCTCCTGAATCTGAAGGCAAGCCTTCTTTAGTTCCTGTAGGAGGAACAGGAGTCATTCCCAGAAGTGCAGGGCAGAAGCATTCTGAGGCAGATCCAAGGCTGTGTGCCTCAGGTCCTGTTGGTGAAAGTTCCGGCCTGTTCCCTGGTGCTGGTTAGTTCTGCGGAGATGCAAGGATAACACACCTGTAGGAGGGACAGGAGTTGTCCCTGGAATCTTGCTCTGACTTTCAAATGAGTTTCTTATAAGCAGCAGAAAGCTGGATTCAGTTTTTTAATCCATTTTTCTCTCTGTGTCTCCTAATTGGTTTATTTGACATTGATATTGAGAGAGATTATTTTCATGGGGTTTTGTGCTGTGTTTCTGTAGAAAATTGTTGGTTTTGTGGGGTCTGTCTTGCTTTATAGTGACCCCTTCAGTCCTTTTTAAGGTTTGTTTTTGTGTCTATGAAGTTTCTGAGCTGTTGTTTATTCACAAAGTTATGCACCCTACCTTCAAATATTAATAAGAGTCTTGCCAATTATATTTTCTTGGTGAAACCTTAATTTCAGTACTTTTTTAAAACTATATCTCACCATTGACCGTGAGCCTGAAGGCTCATATATAGGTCTGCTGTAAATCTAAATAATTCTCCTTTATATGTAATTTCCTTCCTTGATCTTGCTGCTTTCAGTACTATATCTCTATCTTTTATATTCAATGTTCTATTTAGGATATGTCTTTGAGTCTTTTCCTTGGGATCTCTTTTAACTAGTATCCTTTGGCCTTCTTGGCTCTGGATGCCTGCATTCTCCAGCTCTAGGAACTTTTCCGTGATGCTGTCTTTAACTGTTTCTAATCTCACTGATGTTGACTCCCTGCCTTTCCAGGACTCTGATGATTCTTATGCTGTTCCTCTTGAAATCATCCCAGTGTTCTCTTGTCTGGCATTGAGCTACTTTGAGTTCTTGCTCCATCTTCTGTTGAGCTTCTGCCTGAAACTTTCTATATCTCATCTTCAAGTTCACTGATTCTGTCTTTGGCTGTTGTTGTTCTACTGTTGAACGCACCCAGAGTTTTTCATTTCATCTACTGAAGTTTTTTTTTTTTTTCTTTTTTGGCCACATCTGGCTATGCTCAGGAATTACTCCTGGAAGTGCTCAAAGGGCCATATGGGATGCCAGGGAGCAAACCCAGGTCAGTCGCATGCACGGCAAATGCTCTATCTTCAGTGCTATAGCTCCGCCCCTAATGAAGATTTTATTAATGACATTTCTTTTGTATTTTACTTATCCATGCTCTCATTTCCTCCTGTATTTTACTGGCTGTTCATTTCACTTTCATAGCCCCCTGTATTTTACTAGAAGTTCCTTCCACTGTTTCTTTAAACTCACTGACCATCCTTACCATTTCATCTCTGAAGTCTCCATCAGAGATATATTTGTATGTGGGTATTCCTTATTTAAGTATTAGGGCTATGACCTTCCTCCACTCCTTGTGGTGGAGTTCTGCACTGTTTTTCTCATGGTGTCTGTGGCATTCTGTTGGTAGTGATCTCTTCTCACCCCATCTAGATACTCACTTCCTTTTTTGGTGTTCTTTTGTAAGTACATGGAGCTTTTTTGGATATAGATATTATGGGCCACATAGAGGAACATAAGGGTGAGGAATTCCTGCCATTAGCCATTCTGATGGAGTGGGGCTTTAGCAGAGTTGAATGTGTTTGAATTTTGTGCAGTTGCCTCCTAGGAACACTCGCCCTGGATCCATGTTGCTGCTACGCCTGCCCACTGGGAAGTCCTGCCCTTGGCCTCTCTGACCTTGGGGCAGGGTCTTAGCAGAATTCCATGCATTTGAATCCTGCATGGTTGTCTCCCTAGAAATTCCCCTAGGATTGAACTACTGCTGCTACTACTTCCACCAGAGTTGCTCCACTTTCTGATGATGTCCCTCCCTTAACCTCTCTGATAAATTATTTTATTTTTTCAATTACTGAAAAACTATCCATCAAGAAATTTATACCCAGGATTTGTTGCCTTGAAAAAACTAAAACAGGTAAAGAAAATACAAATATGTGTTGCAGAATACTGTTGCCTAGAGCCTCTGGAGTTACCTCCCTGCAGTCTGCTTTGTAAACAGGGGCAGGAGGATCTGTGACTATACGTGGCAGTATATCTTACCATGTGTTCTTTTAGCTGGTATAAATATTTTCTCTTATGCTAACACAATCACTGTGGGATTAGACAAATCTTACCAGTATTTTTACCTGACCATGTTGGATCTCTAAGTATAATATAGCTATAATTAGATCAGAGAGAAATGCTGTTTGCCTCCCAAGCAAGCAAATGTGGATCTCTAATAAATCTAAAGGCTAATATACAAAATAACTATGAAGTAAAGACAAGGATCTTGCAAAGGCTCGGAGAAATATATACCTGGTTGTAGAATATCCTTGATACAGATACATGTCCTTCCCCCACTCTGGTTAGGGCCTGCAGGTAAACTTCAAGGGTAGATAGGGCTACCAATATGAACATTTCAATGGGACTAGGTGAGGTCCTGGGAGAAGCAATTCTGAAGGGATTAGCCTTAACTGCTATCTGTTAATGTGGGCCAGTCAGGGCTAAAAAGATATAAAAGTATAATCCTCGTAGTTTCCTCTCTCTCTCTCTCTCTCTCTCTCTCTCTCTCTCTCTCTCTCTTCGCCCTCTCTCCTCTCCTCTCTGTTCTTTGCCATGTACTTGGTAGCGGCCTAATATTCTAAACCTACACATGGCCAGTGCCCAGCCAGGAACCTAATACCTTGGGTTTTCCTATTATTGAATTTTATACCAGAACCAGTGTGAGTAAAGCCTTTTGAAACTTTACTGGATTTGCGGAGTCTTTCTCTGTCTGCTGGCTCCTGATGCCCTGGGGCAGAAGGGGATCCCTGACCCTGCTCCACGATTTTGTCAGGGAACCCACTGTTCTCCAACAAATATTCAATTTGTAAAAAAATTACCAGTGAGATACTCTTAGTAGAAATAACTTTGGGGCATAAGGAGTCATATGCAATAAAATATAACATCCATATAAATAATAACAAAGTCTCACATTATGATTGGAAGGAGGATAAAAATGAGGTGTAAATACAATGTTGAACAGTATGATTATCAATACAAGTAGTTGAATTTAAAGAAATAAAGATAGGTCTACTATACACCGTGGTTATCATTTAAAAATAGCAACTCTCAACATAAAAAACAATACAACATCAACAAATACACACAAAAAATCATAAATGCAAATAAATAAATAAAGGAACTGTAAACATAGCCTACAATGTTATATTTTACCTTAAAATAATTTTGAGTAAAACTATCAAAATAATCATTTTGTTGAGTAGTTAGATGCTTCCCTAATGGGGAGTTCACTAACTAAATAATAGTTTTTTATTGTAGTTTTTAAAGATTTATTATTATTGGAGTGACATGGTTTGCAACAGTGTTGGTGCTTCTAATGTACTAATGCTAATACTCACTACCAAAGTGCCCTGAAAAATCCACCACTGCCGATAGGTCCTTTTGTGCCCACATTATCCCTTCTAACCCCCTCAAAACCACCCACTCCAACTAGTAATCTCAGTTGTCAGAGTTCAAAGGTTTGTTTTCATTGAAGACTGTCAATTTCTCTGCTCTATTCCTTTATATTCAAAAAATATGTGAAGAGCTACTCCAAGTGTTAAGAGTGTCATGTGGTGCCACAGATCCAATTTGGACCTTCCACAGGTCCTAATTTTTCAAATCAGTTAAGAATACTACAAGGTCCAAAAAAAAAAAAAAAATAAGTTGGGCCGGAGCGATAGTCCAGCGGGTAGGGTGTTTGCCTTGCACGTGGCTGGCCTGTGCCGGCCTGGGTTCGAATTGCCTGCATCCCAAATGGTCGCCCAAGCACCGCCAGGAGTAATTCCTGAGTGCAGAGCTAGGAGCAACCCCTGAGCATTGCTGGGTGTTACCAAAAAAAAGCAAAAAAAAAAAAAAAAAAATACAAGTTCTCAAGTGATGGATGTGGATTTTCTAAAGCTCAAAGGTCTCAAAACATATAAACTGGAAGAGCTCTAATTTACAATTGAGTCTTCACTTAATCCAAAATTAATATAAAATCAAATTGTCTTCCAATACTGTGGGTATTCACAAATATGATTGGGTTTCCTATTCAGAGACAAAAAGGAGGTAGAAGAAATATAGAAAAGAATCTTCCCGAATAAGTGAAGTATAGAAATGAGTTTTTCCAAATTCACTTCTTTTTGTAGAAAATGTCATTAGACATGCTAAGCATTTGGTTCTTATTAAAGTAAGCCACTAACTACAGACATTTTATATAACAGCAAGTCCATAAGCAGTATTTTAGTTATAATAAAAGGGTAGTCTCATAAAATTTTTTCTTTTCCACCTAAAAAAGGATAAGCTTAGCCTATAAAGGAGGAGGTAGTTTCAAAAGACTGTGTTCATGTACTTGTAAATGAGGTCTGCAGCTTTTAAAACTAAAATAGAGTGTGAATGTCCCAGTAAATCTGCATCAGATGTGCTTCAGGTTGAAAGGAAATGATACCAAATGCAAGTAGTTAAATGAATCGTGAAAAAGTGTAATCTACACAGACAAACCATGTTATGCAATTGCTCTACTTGTAGAATTCTATGTATAGGACAAAACAATTTCCTTATAAATTCTAAAAATAAATGTAGTTGGCTGTTCTCTGCAGCTGCAAAAGGTATTTCTTAATAATATTGTTCAAGGCTTTTTTAAGGGAGAAAAAGTAGTTTTCTTAATTATAACTGAGGCAATCTAGCTGCGTTGTTCAGAATAGGTGCTCAAGAGCTGTCCTGTCTGGAGTTTGGAGTGGCCCCCTCTATTATTTGACTAACCTTGTTCATTTTAACCACTTCATATTCCAATTACCTAAACAGCAGAAAAAAAGCAATATTTATAAGAACACCTGACATGTAGGAAATTAATAAAGGTTAACTACTATCATTAAAACCTGGAGCTATTAAGTACTAGGAAAAAATGTGCTATGTTTATATTAAGATTTAGTAGTATCAGAAATAATTTAACTATTATAAAGTGATGTTTAATATATGATTTTAAAATGACCTTATTTAAGTTCTTCATATTAACCTACAATGTGTACTAATATATATTAATGTACATTTTCACTATGGGGTAAATGAAACTTTCTGTTTCCTTTAAACATATTTTTAATTTCATGCAGATTATTTTCTGGAAAATTTTCCTGTTGCAACAAAAAATATTTCTCAGTATACAAACTATTTCAATGTACAATCAACATCTCCTTCATATTTTTAGAACTGTAACTGAAATATTTTTTGAGTATGACTTAAAACTTTAGTAAGTATATGGTTATTCATAAAATATATCACTTTCAAATTTGAAAATATTATATTAGACATGTGTTATTATATAGGCTTACCCAATAGATACTTTTAATCTCCTTAGAGCAATATGTCTCATCTATTGAGCCCACCTTCTAATAATTTCCAATGGCTAACCATAAATAGATAATAATTTTTATATGGTTTCCTGATGTAAAAAATCAGTAAAACTGGGTAAAAAAATTACTTTGGCCATATTTAACTTTCAAAACATAATTACTAATGAATTTTGTTTAGTAAAAGGGAAAATATTCGAATGTTTTGCATATCCCAAACAGGAAGCAAAGTGGTGAAGCAAGAATGTTTGAGTTGATGAGTAATGCTATCTCCCAAAGGAAGGGCAAGGCAGCTGCAATTACACTGAGATTAGTTAAACCTTTTGTACAAATACAGCTTAACTAAATATCTAAATGTATGTATGCCTTGTGTGTGTGAAGGGTGTATATTCCTGTGTCCTGGGAGAGCTGGGGGAAGAAAAACAGAGGATGTGGCGTGTCATTAGCAAAAAACAGAGATAGTATAAAATAGAAGCTATTGTAAAGAAACAAAGGATATAATAAAACTGCACACAGAACATAGCATACACCAAAAACATGCTGAGAATGTAAGCTATTTTCAATTAAAATAGCATAAATATCATCTAATATAAGACAGATGTGTTAAAAGTATGACCATATACCTCCAGGAAATACACACTTAAAAGGAAATAAGAAGTCACTAATAAATATCCAAGAATTTTGAAAAGTACAATGTAGAGACTTGATTCTAATAATCAAGGCAATTTAAGAGCTTCAAGCATGTCGGCACATGACTCCTCACTTGTAAATGCTTCTGGAGCTAACACCCTAACAGTGCACTGTGCCACTACCGTCAGCCTCTAGTGAAATTTTATTTAATAACATCAGATCTGAATCATCAAGAACATTTTCTGACATGATCTCCAGGGAGGCTTTTTGGCTCATAAAATAATGACCGTGCACTGCAGAGAGTCAAATGAATTATTTCAAGAGTCCTATTTCATGCATATGAGTCAAAGGAATACATTGTATTGGTAGACTTCTACCAATACAATTGCATATTTCAAAAAATACATTCTGATAAAATTGAGAGAAACTGTTATTAGTAAATTCTGTTGGTTTTTTTTTTATTCTGATAATTAAATTATCATTGTTTTAAAATCATTACTTTAAACTCCTGCGAGGAGATACATACATACTACTGTCTTAGAATTTTCTTAAAACTTAGAATTTCTTAAATATTAAGATATCTTAGACTTGCTTTAAAAGTTTTAAGTAAAAAAAAAAATCCAGTGTGTGGTGAATAATTACAAGGATGGCAACAAATGAGACAAGTGATTGGTTCACAGGGCTTCGTTCTACTTATCTACCTTAGAAAAAAATTTGAAATTTTTTTAAGTATTTTATTATACCACCGTGAGATATACAAATAAAAAGATATACAATTAATAGATATTTTAAAGGCACGTTTACTGAATTTACAATGTACCAGACAATATACTATATTCTTTTTCATTAATTAATTTATGTAATCTTCATAGCAATCCAATAATACAGGCAGTTTTTTGATCCTCTATTACTGATGAGTAATGAGGTAAACAAGGCACAGGAATGAACAGTAAGCGAAAAGAACACAGCTCGAAAGTGGGGAGAATCACTCTGGCATGGCTTGGAATGAGGCACTTTGCCACTGCACATACAGGAAAGGAATAACAGAAAAGGTCAGAAGAGCAACCTAGATTAACTCTTGTCTGGAGAAATAAAAGTAACCTCCTAACTTCCCATTTCCAGGCCTATCGACTTATATTTATCCACTACATAGTATCACTGTATCACTGTCTTCCCATTCATCATCAATTTGCTCGAGCGGGCACCAGTAACATCTCCATATATCCTGTCTCATGCAAGCAGAGCCCAAGGGCACAACTACATAGAATCTTGTAAAAATATAAACCAGCTATTTCCTTATTGAGAAAAAAAAGTGGGCTATCCGGCACAGCAGGGCCTCACAACAAGCCAGACAACCCCACCCCCCCACTCCATGAGGGCCGCCATCTTCCACATCTGACTTCCCTCTCGTCAGAACTCCACCCAGCAGCAGACGAGGTCTATCACAGCCCGGATCATGGACACCCACCCTGCAGCAGTTTTTTTTTTTTCAATCCGGCCCAGGTATGCAGATCCAGAGACTTGCAGACATGGGGCAGAGCTGCTACTTGCTCTCCCTGTGCCCAGCTGCTCAAGAGGAGCCCGGGAGGGATGGCGGGTTCTAGTCATGGCCCGCCACCCGGCAGGGCCTCACAACAAGCCAGACGACCCCCACCCCCACTCCATGAGGGCCGCCATCTTCCACATTGGACTTCCCTCTCGTCAGAACTCCACCCAGCAGCAGATTAGCCTATTGCTGCCACGCGGTTCATCAATAAATGCTGTATTTAGAGGTGACTACAAGAGAATGCCACCCACATGGCAAGCCTGGCAAGCTGCCCGTGTCGTATTTGATATGCCAAATACCAGTAACACTTATATTAGGTCATTCCCATGACCTAATATAATTGTCTGAGGCTCTTTATGTTCCTGGAGCAAGCAAATGCCCTTGGGATTTACTAGCATAAGACAGGACATATGGAGATATTACTGGTGCCCGCTCGAGCAAATATTTGATGAACGGTAAGATAGTGGTAGTGATAGTGAGAAAAAATGTTCATGCTTCCCAGCACATTTAGAATAAATTTGAGTTTTTATTACCAGCTAAAAAAATCTAGAGTTATGTTGCTCATTTAAAAAAATGTTATCTCTTGCTTTCCCCCTTAGCTTGGAAAGTTCTCAAATATTCTAAACTACTCATGTTCAGTGAATACACAGTTGTGTACTTATTGTTCACTCTACCTGAATCTCATTTTGTTTCTGGTATACTCAAAATGTTCTCCTTGCCTTACCTAGTCCAAACACTATCTCCTCAGAGAACATCCCCAAGCACTATGTAAATATTCTTCCTATTCTCCCTTCTCTCTACCCTCTACACTATTCTACACTTTTCTGGTATCTAAAAAACAGTAAAATTATACTACATTGTGTTTATTGGTTTTTATTATTCACTTAAGTTTTATTCATTTTTGTTTCACTTAGTCCCCTTCAACTCCATTTTGCTACTTATAACACTGTGTTCAACTCATGCACACTTGGTTGCGGTGCTTGCCATGAGACCCTGTTGCATCATCTACTGTAACATCAGCTATATCATGTCCTATGTTGTATCTAAAGAATTTTTGTGGTATTTCAGAGTACTTTTAGATGTGATAAACCTTTAGTTGAAATGATAATATTCATTTAGAGAAGAGAAATATTTTAGCAATTTTGAGTATGTTCTTTGTGATTACATAATTTATTGAAAAAGGAAAACTTAAAATAGCTGGGTATTTTAGTAGATCTGGGATCTAAATTAATTCAAAACAAAATCCTTGCAAACATTAATTGACAAGGTAGATGTCGGATGGATGGATGGATGGATGGATAGATGGATAGATAGATAGATAGATAGATAGATAGATAGATAGATAGATAGATAGATAGATAGATAGATAGATAGATAGATAGATAGATAGATAGATAGATAGATAGATAGATAGATAGATATGATAGACAGATATATACAGCATCTACCATTGCTAGGATATCTGCCTAGACCGCATCCTCATTCTTTCATCCTTGATGTGAAATATGAGTGAGATTATTCATTAATGAGTAGACACCCATTTACATTATTGCTTTATATTGCTCTCTATCCATTTCCTGATGCTTAGCAACTTTCCAACTCGTAACATTTCATAGATGAAGTGTTCCTGGACTAATCAACAATCATTTTCCATTTCCAATCATTTTTCCTCAGGTATATAATTTCTCCACTTCCTTCCCTATGGGTTTGCTTGGGAACTTGTTATTTATTATACTAGTTCTTGGAGAAAAGCATTGCAAAATTTCAGACAACTGACTTAAAAATAGTATTTTTTGGATTACCAATGTTTGAGACTACTTGCTTTCAGCAACAGCCTAGAAAATTGAAATCAATGTCCATATACAATCCCATTTTGAAAGCCTATATTTTGAAATATTGATTTATTAGTCTGTCATAATTATACTGACATCAAGTGGTTTCTACCTTAGCAAACTATGTTTGTGATTTGATTGGCATAAGTAAGGTTGTATTAAAGGCTTAAATGGTGATATTGATTTGAAGATTCCAAGTATTGTACTTCAAAGTGAAATAGTTTCAGTAATCATTTTTATAATACACAGGAGATTATAGACATCATATTTGAAAAAGCTAAGTATATATAAAAAAGAAATACTTTAAAAAGAAAAATACATTGCTAATGTGAAGATAATAACCACATAGTAATATATAATGTATAAGAGTTTAAAAAAGAAGAGCAAATATCAGAACAGGCCATTAATCATACTTGTTTTTATTCAATATTTTCATGAATTTTTAATGAGTGGTTATATTAAAAGATATACTAAAATATTTGGGCACTATATTTCTTCTTTCAAGTAAAATATAAATATATGAGTAAATATTAGATTCTTAAGAAGAGATCACTTGTTTCTGATAGTATATTACAAAAATATAACAAATGAGGTCATATCTTTCTCAAGCTAGATATATTTCTTTTTTACTCTGTAATTATTATGAAAGAGAAAACAAATTAGACTACCATTAGAGAAAAAATGGAGACAAAATAAGTTTTTAAAATGTTCATGAGCACACATCTGACCTACAGCCTGAAAAATATTTCCCTCCCTCAAACACACAGTAACATCTGTAATTTAATACCAGGAATACAGACCTAAACTAAAGCAATGATACAACAGAACATTCACTGGAGTAAAATAAAGCTTAGTTATAGGCTGTAAGAATCCTGGTAACAGTTCTGTAGACAGATACTCCAAACAGGAATATTTTAAAACGATAGGAGAATGACAATAAAAGTTATAAAAAAGTAAGATGAGAGAAATGGTTCAGTACATTTAATAATTATTCCTCTTCATAATACATTAATGAAAAAATCTTCAATGTGAGCAGCATTACAAAAAAGTGAATATACCTCAAAATATGCTAAATTAGATACAATTTTCTGAGAAAACTCTCATAAAAGACTGGAAATATATGAAATTTGTACTTATTAGAACTTACCAACAACTTCTAGATAATAGCGGGGTTAATGAAAATAGACGTTCAGGATACTATTGGGCCCCCTGTGAGTTATTAGTCTCATGCTTCTAGAAAAGAGTCTGTAAGACAAGTTAATTGTGAAGAACACTGGAAGTAGGGTAGGGTCAATGTAACCAAGAGTTGTTTCTTTGATAATATAAATAAAATTTATATTACTGCCTGTTGCAAGACTCCTCTAAGAGCCTCTGCATCTGCCCTGGATTGCCTTCTGCAGGTCACTTCGTAGATAAGGGGGTAGTCTAAATGTGGCAGTTTATCTGACCATGTATTCTATACTGGCTGGTATAAATATTCTGTCATGCTACCACATCATCGTGGGACTAGCTAGATCTTACCAGCATAATTGCCTGGTCACGTTGGATCTCTAAGTAATTAGACCAGACAGAAATACTGTTTGCCTCCAAGCAAGCAAGCATGGCTCCCTGATAACTCAAAGACAACTAAAATACAAAACTACCGTGAAGTAGACAAGACTCTTGTGAAGGCTTGGAGAAATATTTAACTGGCATTAGTATTAGTCTTTGGTACAGAGACATGCCATCTCAAAAATCCCCTTTTCTACCCTATAAAGGCATTTCCAGGCAGATCTTGGCTCAAGACATTAGCATATAATAGGGCCTAGGTGAGTTGCTGGGAGCAATTACCAAAGGGCATTTGACCCTTCCTGCTTCCCATAATAGTGGGAGGTCTGAGTTGCAGGGGTATAAAACCAGCCTGCTTCATCTCTCTCTC
The DNA here is from genome assembly GCA_021461705.1 of Cryptotis parvus. Classification (NCBI taxonomy): domain Eukaryota; kingdom Metazoa; phylum Chordata; class Mammalia; order Eulipotyphla; family Soricidae; genus Cryptotis; species Cryptotis parvus. Next base: position 5,000 of record JAJIBD010023107.1, on the reverse strand, counting down.
TCTCCTCTCTCTCTCTCTCTCTCTCCCTCTCTCTCTCTCTCTCTCTCTCTCTCTCTCTCTCTCTCTCTCTCTCTCTCTCTCTCTCTCTCTCTCTCTCTCTCTCTTTGGGTTCTCTCTTTGTGAGCTCGCACCCTTCTTGGGAGTCTTGTCTTTGTCTCCTCTTTACAGGGCCTTTACACGTGGTGGCCGCCATCTTGGCCTACACGTGGCTGGGGTTCTAGCCGGGAATCCTAAGCACAGGGTTTTTCCCTATTGCTGATTTGTATGCCTGAACCTGTGATAAGTAAAGCATTTTAAAACTGCATCGAGGGGCCGGAGCGATAGCCCAGCAGGTAGGGCTTTTGCCTTGCGGGCGGGTGCCGCCCGCCCGGGTTCGATCCCCGCATCCCATATGGTCCCCGAGCACCGCCAGGAGTAATTCCTGAGCGCAGAGCCAGGAGTAACCCCTGAGCATCGCCGGGTGTGACCCAAAAAAGCAAAAAAATAAATAAATAAATAAATAAATAAAAAAAAAACTGCATCGAATTCCTGAGTCTTCATCCATTCCCCGCCGATTCGGAAGTAGAAGGGAACTGGCTTCCCAGCACTGTCCAGGACCCCGGCAAGCCCTGACAACCTCCCCATCAAGGAAAAATATAAAATACCAATAAAAATAATCAGAAATTAAAGAGCAGAAAATATAACCGATACTTCAGATGTACTCATAATCATGAGATTATGATACTCATATATATGAAAACAGAAAGAAAGAAAGAAAGAAAGAAAGAAAGAAAGAAAGAAAGAAAGAAAGAAAAAGAAAGAAAGAAAGAAAGAAAGAAAGAAAGAAAGAAAGAAAGAAAGAAAGAAAGAAAGAAAGAAAGAAAGAAAGGAAAGAAAGAAAGACGGAAAAAGAATAGAAGAATGATAGTGAGAAAGGAAAGGAAGGAATATAGGAAGAAAGATAAGAAGGAGGGAAAGAAAAATTGTGAAAGGCATGATTTTAAAATTTTCTCCGTTTTTGGATAAAATGGAAAAAATTAGAATCATTCCTCTCAAAATTTAACCAAGACGAAAACAAACAGCCTAAACAACCTACTGCATGAACAGAATCTGAACCAGTAATCAAGTTTTATTAACAAAACCCACACTCAAAGTTCAAATAAATAATATTAAAATACAAAACCTAAGATGAGCAGACATTTTCTCAAATAAGTCATAAATAGAGCAGAACATATGCAAATATTCAGTATACATGTTATAAAATTAAATGGCTTCCACATATTTTAAGTTTTCCACAGGAAATTGATGCTATTCAAATTACTGTGATTTGTAGCCGGAGCAATAGCACAGCAAGTAGGGCATTTACCTTGCACACAGTCAACCCAGATTCTATTCCCGGCATCCCTTTTTGTGCCCCAAACTCTACCAGGAATAATTCCTGAGTGAAGGCCAGGAGTAACCCCTGAGCAATGCCCGGTGTGACCCCCAAAAGCAAGATAGATAGATAGATAGATAGATAGATAGATAGATAGATAGATAGATAGATAGATAGATAGATAGATAGATAGATAGATAGATAGATAGATAGATAGATAGATAGATAGATAGATAGATAGATAGATAGAGAAATAAGTGTGATTTCATAGAGTTAGCAAAGACACTATTAACCAAGGCATAAGCAAGAGTTACACACACACACACACACACACACACACACACACACACACACACACAAAAAGGTAAGCCTGGAAACCTCAAGTTAGTATTTTATTGACTATTACCACTTAGACCATAAGGAATATAGAAAGGAGTAAAGCCTAGGGCTGGAGACTGAAAGTATTGTGGGAATAGGCAATCTTTTTACAGCTGAAACCTTCCATCATGAAACGTACTGTAATGATAAATAGCCTCCCACTCTCTGTTTTTCTTTCCAATTTCCTGTCAATAACTTCTAATGGACAAAATCCAGTGGGAAAAGATACAAGTAGTGTATAAAACTATAGTTCATAGAGGAGTTTCCAAGTCACAGGCTAAGTGAAGAAAGGTGAAGACTCAATTTGGAATAAATAGAAGCAATCCAGCATTAAACCTGAGTGTGGCCTGGGGTCACATAAATATTTAATATTAAATTTTGTCAGATAGTACTAGATATTAATTGATAGAATATTAATAATTCTGCAACAAATGCAAAAGTTCACAATAAACTACTGAAGACAGACTAACTTATCCAACTACGTAAGATTTCATTGTCAAAAAAGTTACCAATTTGGGGGCTGGAGCGATAGTCCAGCGGGTAGGGCATCTGCCTTGCACACGGCCGGCCTGTGTCAGCCCGGGTTTGATCCCCCGGGCATCCCATATGGTCCCCTTAGCACTGCCAGGAGTGATTCCAGAGTGCAGAGCCAGGAGTAACCCCTGAGTATCGCCAGGTGTGACCCAAAAAGCAAAAAAAAAAAAACAATACCAAAAAAGTTACCAATTTTATTTTCATAGTGTTTAGAATTATTATAAACTAATCTCGGGGCCCGCAGCCGCCTCCACATCCCAGCCCCCGCATAGCAACCTGCAAGTCTACAAAATTGTAACTAAGTGGCTCCAACAGCAAAGGAAGATACTCAGCTGTGTGACCACAGGCGATCTTCTCGTTATTTGAAACGAAGTACAGACTGTACAGATTGCTCCTTTAGGCTTCTCCACAAACTGCTGCAATGTCTGTTACAAATCTATCATGCTTGTCAGAGCTCCACCCAAGAGAAACGCCGTACTCCCTGTTGGTTCGTCAGTAAATGCATGAGATGAGAGCCTACTACTGAGAGTATACCACCCACACTGCAGAGCCTGGCAAGCTACGCATGTCGTATTTGATATGCCAAAAACCAGCAACAATTATAGATCTCATTCCCATGACCTGATGGAATGGTTTGAGGCTCCTCATGTTCCTGGAGCGAGCAGATGCCCTTGGGTTACAATAGCACGGAATAGGACGCATGGAGATGTTACTGCTGCTTGTTCAAGGAAATCGATGAACAACAGAAGTCAAGTGATACAAGTGATATGATTATTTGTTTTTGACAAGTGAAAACAAAGGTTTGTTTACAAAAGTGATACAATTTGTCCAAGGACACAGAGCTAGTAAATGAAAGGCAATAATTGAGCTCATTTCTGACTCTAGAACCTAAATATCTAACTTTATTCTTTGTTCTAGCACATTAAAGTTATAGTAACAGTAAACTCTGAAAGGAAAGCTCTTTATTTGTAGTTTTGACTATCCCTACATAATCTTGACTAGTCATATAATTACATTTCCTTTTCTTACAAAACATACTGTACTGGTATTCTAGAGTTAATAGATTTCTATAGTTGCACTGAGTAACAAGTAAGCCAGCCATATGAAAGCACTTTTTCATTTCATAGATTACAAGCATCACCAATATTTGAAACTTCTTTTTCCTTTGCTGTGTTTTATTCTTACTGATCGTATTAGGCATAGGGTATGCCTTAATTGAATTTTGTATGCCAGAAAATGTAATCAAAGTATACACAAATAAAATTAATATGGATAATTTATTTTATTAATTTCCATTTACATTACTAACATTACAGCAAATAATTTCATATCAAAAATGTGCCAGAATAATTCTTAAATCCTGAATTAGTATAAAAGTTCTTTTATATGTTTAAAACTTTATTTCAGCACCACAGTTTACAACGTTGCTCATAATACAATTGTTCAGGTTTCAATGCCCCAACACCACTCATCCCAAGGCCAGGATGAATTTCCCTCACCAATGTTCCCTGTTCCCAGTTTCCCACTCTCCCACAAGCTTGCCCCCTTAGCTGGGATAAAATAATTTACCTTATATTGTTTACTACTATACATACTCACAATGGTGTTATTAAAGCCACTGTCTGCAGATTTACTGAGATGTTTGGTGCTACTTATGACCCCCTTGTTACTGTTAATGCTCACTGTGCTTTGTGGGCATTAACAACAAAGAAACTTTCCCATGTAATTTGCTGTGCTCTTTCTGGGCTGTTAGTACTGTGAAATTAGAAGGTGCTGCACAGCTGCCACATGGCCATGTCCTCTAGGAGCTGTCGTTCTGGGACTATTTATCAGTTTAGCTTCCCTTCAAGATCAATCTCGCAGCTGTGAAGCTAGGCCATTTCTATGCTGGAGGATGTTGGTTATGGGTGAGGCAGTGAGCCTCTTGACAGGGCGATGCTTGGCACTCACCATAACCAGAGGATTCCAGAGATCTAAGCCTGTGCTAGGCTATGCAGGGCAATTTAGTAGAGGTGAAATTAGTTCAGTCTGAAAGTTCTTCCTAGCACTTGCAGTAACACTTGCAGTAACACTTCTGCCTTTTCCATCCTGCTTCCAGCCAGACAAGCTTACTTACCTGCCTTTTCCCCCATTACTACTCTTTACTACTAATTACTAAATAATTGAAAGATGCATTAAGTAAAGCAATCTGGCCTCCCAACTTTCTCTTTTCTCAGTGCCCACACTGAGTTCTAGCTTCACCTCCTTACTTGGATTCTTTCCTGATACTTTCCTCATTCCTAGTTTCCTGGTACTGCCTATAGCCTGAATCACTTGGATACTAATTTACATTCTACACATTTCAATTTAGTTTATTATCCTTACAACTGTTGAAAAGGAGGAATTTGCTAGAATCCAAAGTTTGATGATAATGACTAAATATAAAAATTACAAAATGCAAGTGTATATAATTTAGCTTCTTCAATCACTGAGATTTTTTTATCCTGAGATGAACTTTATTTTTATGCTTTTTATTCTAGTTCCTTTGTTTGATACTGTTAAGATTTCGTGCATGAGACATTCCCGTCACCACACCACCCAGCATTTCTGTTTTTTTTCCATCACTGCCCTAGATGTCCTCCAGCAGTCCTTCCAACCTCCCCATAGCTAAGTCAAACTTCCCAATGAAGACCAATTCTCAGTTTCTGTTTCTTCTGGACATTTGCTATTCCCTTACTATGTTTATATATATATA
>JAJIBD010023106.1:0-35396 GCA_021461705.1 Cryptotis parvus | reverse complement strand
TCCAGGTATGCTGGTCCAGAGACTCTCAGCCATGGGGCAGAGCGGTCCCTTGCTCTCCCCGTGCCCAGCCGCTCATGAGGCAGTCGGAGGCATGGTGGGTTCCAGCCTTGGCCCACCACCCCGCAGAACCTCACAACAAGCCAGACGACTCCCCCACCCACTCCATGGGCGCCGCCATTTTCCACATTGGACTTCCTCTCATCAGAACTCCACCCAGCCGACCAGCCCATCACAGCCCGGATCATCGACACCCACCCTGGAGCAGTTTCTTCAATCCGCCCAGGTATGCTGGTCCAGAGACTCAGCCATGGGGCAGAGCGGTTCCTTGCTCTCCCTGTGCCCAGCCGCTCATGAGGCAGTCGGGAGGCATGGTGGGTCCAGCCTTGGCCCACCACCCCGGCAGAACTCACAACAAGCCAGACGACTTCCCCACCCACTCCATGGGCGCCGCCATTTCCACATTGACTTCCTCTCATCAGAACTCCACCCAGCCGACCAGCCCCATCACAGCCCGGATCATCGACACCCACCCTGGAGCAGTTTCTTCCTCAATCCGGCCCAGGTATGCTGGTCCAGAGACTCTCAGCCATGGGGCAGAGCGGTTCCTTGCTCTCCCTGTGCCCAGCCGCTCATGAGGTAGTGTCGGGAGGCACGGTGGGTTCCAGCCTTGGCCCACCATGATTGAAATAGCATTAAATAATTAAAAATGTCTAGAAACTGAAATGAGATACTTTGGGTAATTATTAGAATCTCATGATCTCTAATGGAAAAAGTTTTCTTCATTGCTTTCTAGAGATTTATAGAAGGTGATGTTTACCTTAAGGGAATCTTGATTTTAAATTAATTAGTCCATTTTGATTTTATTGAAATTTTAAATATTTAAAATTTAAATTAAAGATAAATTATAAGTAAACTACCATAAACTCATATTTATGAGATAGTTCTGTTTCATGACTGGTGACATTATTATATATTTCTTTGCTAAAATATATAATTATTATATAATTATTAGATTGTTATAAATACTATGAAGTATGTTCTATATTCAACTTCTAGCAAAACCTGGGAAGTTTAGTTCATATGTATTAAAATTATGGTGATGGGTGTGGTGTTGGAACATTGTGTACATGAAATATTAATAGTAATCTAAATTACAGTGCCTAGATAAGAACTGATACCAACACTGATTGAATAAATATTTCTAAGGTCTAACCTAAAATAGAAGTAATTAACAAGAAATCCTCAATTGTTACCATAACAATTTGTATCATTTTAAAAACATCTATATTTGTCTTCAAATTCAAGTTACTGAACATTTCAAGTGGCAAACTTAACCCTTACAATCTGTATAGCATATTTTACCAGATCAGCAAGACTTATTGTTTTAAACAAACCCAAGGGAAAGATTGTTGTCATTTATGCAGAATCTCTTAATAAATTAAATATTTTCAATTCTGTCACTGTCTTCCCATTGTTCATCGATTTGCTCGAGTAGGGGCACTAGTAACATCTCCATTAGTCCTGTCACAAGCAAGTGCAACCCAAGGGCTTCTACTTGCTACAGGGACAGGAGGAACCCGAAACCATTCTTCAGGTTATGGAACTGAGGTCCATAATAGTTACTAGTCTTTGGCATAAAAAGTAAAAACACGGTAGCTTGCCAGGCTTTGCCATGTAGGTGGTATAGTCTCAGTAGAAGGCTCTCAACCCGAGCATTTACTGATGAAACTTAAAGGGAAGATCAGGTTTTCTGATCTTCAGAAAACAGAGGCTAAAGAGGTAGTATGGTGGGCAGGGCAGTTGCCTTCCATCAGCCAGCCCAGGTTCAACCCAGCACCCCATGCAGTCCCCTGAGCCTGCCAGGCGTGGTTCCTGAGCACAGAAACAGGAGTAAGCCCCTGAACAGAGCTGGTGTGGCTCCAAAACAAAAACAAAAAGAAAATATGGTCTATAGTAAAACTGAATACTTTATTCAACAATAAATAGGAGTAAAGTACTGACACATGCTACAAAAAATGAATTATCATCTGTGTACATAAAACATTATGGTTGGGGGCCAGAGCGATAGTCCAGCGGGTAGGGTGTTTGCCTTGCAAGCGACCGCCTATGCCGGCCGGGTTTGATCCCCAGCATCCTATATGGTCCCCCAGCCGCGCCAGGAGTAATTCCTGAGTGCAGAGCCAGGAGAAACCCCTGAGCATTGCCAGGTGTGACCCAAAAAAAGGTATTTACATTATGACATTTTCCACTTTTATGAAACATTCAAGGATTTGACACTGGTACTTTTTTTTTTATTATACCACCGTGAAACACACAATTACAAAGGTGTTCATAATTGGTTCTTGGATACAGTATTCCAGCACCCATCCCTCCACCAGTGCCCCATTTCCACCACCAATCCCCCTCCCCGTCCCCCACCCGCCTTAATAGCAGGTACCCAGTTTCCTCTCTTTCTCTCTCTCTCTCTCTGTCTCTGCATCTCTCTCCCTCTTATTTTACACATTATGGCTAGCCCTGCAGATATTTAGAGTTTATCATTAAGTCTCTTTGGTATATTCAGTGGTGAGTTTTAATCTGCCATTACCATTTCCCATATTTATTAAAACACTGGTATCTATTCCTATTAATGAATGCAGTCATTCTATATCTGTCCTTTTCCTTCTGACTAATTTCACTCAGCATGATAGACTCCATGTCCATCCATTTGCAGGTAAATTTCATAATTTCATCCTTTCTGACAGCCGCATAGTAGTCCATAGTGTAGATGAACCACAGTTTCTTTAGCCAGTCCTCTGTTCTCGGGCATTTAGGTTGTTTCCAGATTCTAGCTATAGTGAATAGCGCAGAGATGAATAAAGAAGTACAGATAGTGTTTCTGCTATGTGTTTTTCGGTCTCTAGGGTATATTCCCAGGAGTGCTATTGCTGGATCAAATGGGAGCTCAATATCTAGCTTCGGAGGAATGCCCATATTGTTTTCCAAAAGGGCTGGACCAGTCGGCACTCCCACCAGCAGTGGATCAGAGTCCCTTTTCCCCACATCCACGCCAGCACCGATTGTTCTTGCTGTTTTGGATGTGTGCCAGTCTCTGTGGGGTGAGATGGTACCTCATTGTTGTTTTGATTTGCATCTCCCTGATGATTAAAGATGAAGAGCACTTTTTCATATGCCTTTTGGCCATTCGAATTTCTTCTTTTTGGAAGCTTCTGTTCATTTCTTCTCCCCATTTTTTGTGGGGTTGGCTGTTTCTTCTTGTGGAGTGCTACCAGTGACACTGGTACTTTTAAGGGTTCTTATACTTCATTTATTTAAAAAAATATACCACTCTTTGTTGCTATTAATTCTGCAGTGGCACACTTAAATGTGACACCTGTCACACATGTTGTGATTACACCGGGGTCCTAAATGTCAGGGCCTCCTGAAGCCCACCCAACGTGTGAAGCATTTCTGGGGATTGAACTTGCAGACTCATGCCAGTGGGGTAGGAGTTCGACCACTAAGCTATACCTCGGTCCCCTGACATTCACATTTTTAAAAAATTCCCTAAAATGTTCTGGCTCCTGACTCTACTTTCCACTACGGACTCTAGTAATAAGACTGTTGTTCTATTAGACTGGGGATTATGAAAATGATCCATTGTTGCCATTTATCATGTTTATATAACTATAGTTTGGGTGCCCAAATCTCAGAAATTCAGTCAACAGTGAATTAAAGACAGAATTAAACACGAAATCCAAGCCTCATTGGAAATTTCTATTGCTTTATCTACTGTTCAAATCCTTGACAAAAGGACTGATTCCTGATAAAGGTACTTCATTGCAAAGGTCTTCACTATTTCATCAAAGATTTGATCCTCAGCCAATGTCCCATTTATCCACGAGCAGTTGATACAGTTGAATTCCGGTAAATTTAAGAATTTGGATAGTCCCTTAAAGGTTATGACAATAGAAGATTTAATTTGTGCCTCAGGGCTGAAAGCTCTGGAATACCATCTGCTTAGTCCTCTTACGTTGTGTTTTCGTTTTGAATGTGGTCTTCCTGAATATGAATAACATTTCTGTGCTAATATGTCTGCATGCTGTAGGTAAATGATTATTAGTTCATCAAAAGGGTGGAAAAGTGTGTTGGCAAAGAAGGGAGGTTTATTTCATTCAAGTTACTCATTAGTGATCAGAGAACAAGAGCTATCACATTAATGCTGTGAAATTCCGACCCATCTCTTTGTTTCCTTGCCAATGGTTGAGAGGGAGAAGGGCCTTTCCTTTTAACCCTTAATCTTAGTCTCAAGACAATTTGTTTTTAAATTTAAAGAAAAAGGCTCTTAGTTATTAATTGACCCAATAAACGAGGGACCCTGTTTCAACTTGATTATTAAACATCTTTATTTATCCATGTGTTTTATTTCACTCAACCTTTCAGAAGAATTGACTAGTTTTAACCAATCTGGTATGCCATCAAAGGTTAAGAGATCTTCATGACTGGATTTAAGTTAGATGATCTTGAATCAAAACGGGAGTAGTAGAATACTTAGACCTAAACTACTTGGATGCCTGATAGATTTTGGTGAGTCAGTGAACAAACCTAATAACATTCAGAAATTTAAAAATTATATTTTGCTTCCTTTGCTTATTGACTCACTTGGTGCTGGGGGAATTCTGCAGGTTTGTGGCATGTCTTGTTATTTGCGCGCTTTCTATTCCTTCTCTCATTTATCAGAGGTCAATGGAAGCCCAATTTTGTTTAGGGTATCAGTGAACATACACTGGCCACCAGAGGAGTCATTTGAGATAGTTCCAATCTGTGAGATAAAGGGCCTAACGTGGTGGATATTTCTGAGAAAGCTTTTTTTTTTGAGAGCTTTTTAATTTTTTTTATTTTTTTCACTTTTATTTTTTTATTTTTTAAGTATTTTATTATACCACCGTGAGATATACAAATAAAAAAGATATACAATTAAAAAGTTCATATTTGGGTTTTGATCATACAGTGTTCTAGCACCCGTCCCTCCACCAGTGCCCATCTCCCACCACCAACGTCCCGGTTCCCTCCCCCCCCCTTCCCCCAGCCCCCTCCATGGCAGGTTCCTTTATTTCTTTCCCTTTCTATCTCTTTCTCTTTTCCTTCCCTTCCAGACTATGGATTACAGAACATACATTAAGAGGTTGTCATGTGTATCCTTTTGCCTCTATTTAATGCTCAGTTCTAGGTTGGCATTAGTACCCTCCACAATTATTAACACACTGTTCCATTTTCTGTCTTACCTAACCTCTGACTCCCACACGTTTGTGATAATTTCCACTTTTTGACAAGACCTCCTGATATATGTTTCACTTGACCTTGGATATTGGTATCATAATATGTACATATATTTATGCCATGCAAATAAATGCAGTCATTCTGTATCTGTCTCTCTCCTTCTGGCTAATTTCGCTCAACATAATCTTCTCCATGTCCATCCATTTATAGGCAAATTTTATAACTTCATTTTGAGAAAGCTTTTTGTTTTCCAAAGTGAATGAAAGGGGGAGCCAACTGTAAAACACTCAAACATCCACACTGTGATGTTAGGAAAATGGTCTCAAGCACTAACCAATCATTGCTCTGACATTGAAGCTTTGCTGTCCAAAATTAGATTCATAGTACATAACCTGGTCCTATGAGAATATCCGGCTTCTGGTGGGCTCAAAGCACTGCTTTGCCTATAATTTAATCATAGAGCAGTTGATCCTTATAACATGTAATCATGCAGATAAAACGCATTCTAGTTTAATAGTAATATAAAGATGCAAGAAGTACTAAGATTGTATACAATTTTAATTCCTACTCACAGAGATTTCAGACAGACAATCCAAGGCCATATCCAGAGAAAGTCAACAATTCAGGAGAATCTAATTACAAAATGAAGCCTGAATTCATGCTTCAATTCCATACAACTTCTGATTCTCTACCTAGAAGTGAATTCAAATACAAAGCTAAGTGACTAAATTCAAGAAAAAGAAAAGCTAGACATAGGACACTTTTCTTGGTTATGCTTACACAATTAACTTTGTTCAAGGCAATACTTATTTAGTAGTATTTATTATAAACAAGTTTTCTCGATAATAAGCTAATGCTGATATTCTGTTATTTCTCTGTTGGTCACTGTAAATTTTTGTGGAGAGATAAAATTTAATTGGTTGTTTTAAGTTCTTTGAAAGAATCACTCTTATTTTCTAAAGCAGAGATGAACATTGTTTTCTACAAGTTCACATAGTGAAAAGTTTAATTTTGGGTCCCCCAAGTCTCTGTTGTAGTAATTTTAATCTGCTATTGGAGTGAGAAAGTAGCTCTAAAACAATAAATAAGTAAATAAATAAAAAGTAAAAAAAAGTAAACACCAAATAAGTAAACACTAAATAAATAAATAAATTGACCCAGCAATACCACTCCTGGGAATATACCCTGAGATCCAAAAACACAAGCAGAAACGTTATCTATACTTCTATATTCATTGCAGCTCTGTTCCAAATAGCCAGAATCTGGAAACAACCTGAGTGCCCAAGAACAGAAGAGTGGATAAAGAACCTGTGTTAAATCTACACAATGGAATACAATGAAGCTATCATAAAAGGCAAAGTCATGGAATTTACTTGCAAATGGATGAACATGGAGACTATCATGCTGAGTGATATTAGTTAGAAGGAAAAGTACATATAAAAATGACTACATTAATTAATGGGATATAAATATATATCAGGGGCTGGAGTGATAGTTCAGTGGGTAAGGTGTTTGCCTTGCATGTGGCTGACCCGGGTTTGATCCCCAGCATCCCATATGGTCCCCTTGTGCTTGGCCAGGAATAATTCCTGAGTATAGAGCCAGAAGTAACCCCTGAGCTTTGCCAGGTGTGACCCAAAAAAGCATGTATATATACATGGTTGATGGTCTGACATAGCCAAGGACTGGGCCTCCTTGGGTGAACCCAGAGCCATGGCAGAGCCTGGCAAGCTACCCATGGTGTATTCGATATGCCAAAAAGAGTAACAATAATGGACCTCATTCCCAACGAATGGAGATGTTACTGGAGCCCAGGCGAGCAAATCGATGAGCAATGGGAAGACAAGTGACACACACACACACACACACACACACACACACACACATATATGTATTTATACCAGTTTTCTACTAAGTGCGTGAAATGATAAAGCCAGACTAGAACTCCGCATTGAATATACACAAAGAGACTTACATGATAAACCCTAAATGTCTGTAGGGAGAATCACATGTGTAAGAGAAGAGAGGGGGGTGCAGAGACAGAGAGATACAGAGAGAGGCAGAGACAGAGAGAGAGAGAGAGAAAGAAGAAAAAGTGCTTGTTATAGAGGCAGGCTGGAGGGGTAGGAGGGAATGTGGGACCAGTGGTGGTGAGAATGGGGAACTGGTGGAGGGATGGGTGCTGAATGCTGTATTACTGAGACCCAATTATGAATATCTTTTAATTGTATCTCTCACAGTGGTATAATTAAAAAAATTCTAAATAAGTAAATAAATGTATGTGTTTCAATGTCATATTTCAACAATAAAGAGTGGCTCTAGTTTGTCAATTTTACTCTAAAATATCAGTGCCGAGATATGAGCCTTGGATAAAGCTACTTGATCGTGTCACCTATGAGCCCTGGATAAGGTTACTGTGTCCTTAGCTATTCTGTTTTTGTACATAGTGTGAGCGCACTAAAAGAACTTCTCTAAGATTCCGGAGAATACTGTTAGGATAGGAATACAAATAGCTGCTTCTAGAAAGAGAAAGAATCAAAGAAACGCAAATATTTTACTTTTAGGGCTGGAACAATAGTACAGTGGGTATGGCATTTGCCTTGCATTTGGCCCACCTGGGTTTGATCCCTGGCATCCTATACTGTCCCCAAAGTACCACCAGGAGTAATTCCTGAGTGAAGAGCCAGGAATAACTCCTGAGCATCACCAGGTGTGACCCAAAAAGCAAAAAAAAAAAAAAAAAAAAAAACAGGAAAAAAAAACCCTTTTTTAATCTAAGGAGTTTACAAATCTAGATATGTACACAATATACAAAAATCTTGTTAAAAATAAATTGAGACTTTTTTGAAGCGTATTTGAGAAAAATAACTTGAATAAGGCAGGATTCAGCTTAGCAGAGAAAAGGAATTCCCAGATGCTGAGCAAAATGAAAGATTTTATAGAGAAAACTGAGCAGATGCAAGAAATTTATACTACGCACGAAAGTGGATTTTTACTGCAAGATCACTTTTTGTATAGGGTCCAATGGCTTCTACCTAACTAGTTACTATTTGAGTTTATAAATAAAAGAAGAGGGGGATTGTGGCTCCCCATCAGGAGGGTCCCAAGGCACAGACTCAAGGGACACCCTGTGGATTCCATGGCCCTAATAGTACTTGGGGTCAGGGGGTAACCATATCAGCAGATGTTTGGGCCTAGCTGGGTCACTGACAGTACTCACAGTCTGTTAGACAGTCCCTGCCTGTTTCTGGAGCATCACTGTTCACCCTGACCTGTCAACAGAAGAAAGAACAAGGCCAGAGGTTTCTGAAAGTTACTTTTAATAAGTCTTCTGTTACTTGTTGCTTTTTGCTTCACCTCCGCTGCTGGCTGTAGGAACCTTTCTCCAGGGACCTCCTGGCTCTCTCCTGGCAGGCTCTCTGGCAGGCTGCTCTCCTTGGGGCATCTGCAGGCTCATCTCTTCTTCCGTTTTTTTTTTTCTCTTCTGAAAGTCTTTGTTCAGGCATCACCTTTCAGGTCCTCTCCAAGACCACTCTTTTCAGGACCTCTTTTCTTAGGTCCTTTGTGTTCAGGGCTTTTCCCATTGGGGCCTCTTTTCTCTTTGTTTCTCTATTTATCAAACTCCCTACCTCTATTTCCCTATTTCATTCTCTTGGCCTGTTGCCTCTGTTTCTCTCTTATTCTGTGTCCCTAATCTATTTCTCTATTTCACTGTTTGGTCCTGTTGCCCTGTAGCCCTGTAGCCCTGTAGTCTTGGTGCTAGTCCTTGGGCTCTGGCACCAGACCTTGTGGCTCTGTGGCCTAAGTACCAGGATCAGCTTCTCCCCTGCTGCTGGAGATCCAGCCTAGGACCAGGGGCTCCATGACCCAGGTGCTGGCCTTACAGCCTAGACACCAGGGGCTGCTGCTTTGTCTCTCCAGTGGTCCCCAAATGCTCTCCTGGGGCCCCTATTTATAATCTCAGACCAGGTTCAGAATCCTGGTCTCAACTAACAGTTTCCCAACTGGCAGTCCCCAACAGTTACTGGAGGTGATTTCTAACTGACTGGTTAAATATATCTGGGAAAACAGAAATTTTAATTAAGTCAAGTCTCATTTTGGTGGAGAACTTAGCTTAAATCTTTCCATTTGGGGACTTATATCTTGTTTTTAGACAAATTTAATTTATTTTATAATTCACTTTCCTCTTTCATTCATTCTTGCTTTTATTGGGGTGATGGAGGAGTCATACTTGAGTAATCTGCTACCTTCTTGCTTTGTTGGGGACCTCAAGTCAATGTGCCACTGGATTCAACTCACTTGATCACTTGATTACTTGACTTCCCGTTGATCATCGATTTGCTCGAGCGGGCACCAGTAACATCTCTATATGTCCTGTTGCAAGCAAGTGTATCCCAAGAGCATCTGCTTGCTCTCGGAAAATAAAGAGCCTCAAACCATTCCATCAGGTCATGGGAATGAGGTCTATAATTGTTACTGTTATTTGGCATATCAAATACGACGCGGGTTGCTTGCCAGGCTCTGCCATGCGAACACTTAATAAAGGTTAATTTTTTTTTTTTTTGGGTCACACTCGGCAATGTTCAGGGGTTACTCCTGGCTCTTGCTCAGGAATCAATTCATTGTGTGGCATATTGCCAGGAATCAAACTCTTCCAGGGATAGAACTTATGGTCTAATGAACACCTGTAAGGCAGTTGCTCTATCACTCAATTGTTCCCATGCCCTCTTTTGTAATCTTTCAAGATATGAGAACCAATAATTATAGATAGATTGGTAAGATCTTCAAGCTGGAAGGCAGTACCTACCCCACTCCTTTGTTTAATAAAGGCAACTGACAAAGAAATACACCTGGTTGAAAACAGAGTCAGTGTGGAATCTGGATGCTGAAAAATCCTACTGATTGGTCTCTCAGAGATGTCATTTGTTATACTCTCAAAGGAACAATATATTTGCAACACATGAGGGAGGGTGGAGAAAGGACACCATCTCAATTTAGAAACTCTGGTATTTGTAGAGGAATTAATGTCAGATATTTTGGTGAATGTACTAGAGACTTTATTTTCAAAGGCGGAGTTGAGATTCCTAATGTGTCTTGAGGTCAGTCCTGGTCAGTCAGCAAACAAGGCCAGGAGGTACAATACAAGAGCTTGAGGAGACGAAACTGTCCAGGAACTGGGGAAAACCAGAGTGCTTCAATGGTGCTCACTGTCTCCCGGCCACACCGAAATTGCTGGGATCACTAAGGTAAGGGGGGGGGGTGAAGGAGGATGCAGCGAAATGAATCAAATCTTGGTCCCACCTAAGCAGAACACAAAACCCTGCCCCCTGTACCATTTTCCTGCTGCCAGTGCTAGAGAGCTAAGATTTCAAAGCATATAGATGCTGTTTTTCACTAGGCAGCACTTACTATTTTTGCACGTTCCTTGCTACTTTCAGGACTAAACTGATGCTTATGTAGTAAACAGCTGTGAACATCACAAATAACATAGCTCCAAGCACTCTCTCCGGAAGTCCTGGAGAGAGTAGTCTCATCAGGGATTTAGCATGCCCAGGGTCTTCCAGGGAGCTGTTACCCTGAATCTCAGGGAGAGATCTCTGATTTCAACACAAATAGGAGGTAGAATAGAAAAAAAGTTTGGTGGATGGATGGCTCAAGAGTAGTGCCAATGCTCTGGAGAGTAAGCAAAATGGAGTGGGCATTTACATTCTTTGCACACAAAATGAAAATATTATGACTACGCCCCTTGTCTCATTTATGCCTGTGTCCCAATTCTAATTAAAAATATTATCTGATCGCAGTGCTCAGACCTGCTGGATTACATCAGATCTTCCCAGGAGTATTTCTAGTGTTGCCCTCTGTGAAATAGAAGCTTAACTACCCAAGAGCGCATTTTCCCTTGGTAGCCAAGTTGGCCCTTAGAAAGATTCCTGTGAAGCTGTGGATCCCACCAGTTCTCATTTACCTCAAGGCTAAAATAATTGTGAATTACATCTGTCCCCACCAGAACCATTTGGAAAATTGAGGGCTATGATGATTTTTTAAGACCTGCACAGCCTGCTTTACATGGCAGATGGAGATAAAGATAGTGATTTCTGAACCTTTTTGGTAGCTGAACATATTTATTACTGAACCATGAGTAAGTTGAATAGTCTGAAGACAGGACTCACGTAGGGCCACTGAAGTCTTTGCTGTGTCCACCCCCCCCCCCCCCCCATCAACCAAAACAGCAGATCGAAAACTCACAGGGTCAGAGGTCTCCTGTTTGGACAAACCCTAGAGGAAATACTTTTCAAATCACTGTTTAAAACTGCTTTTCAAAACTGAGTTTATGTCAAAAATGTGACACATATCCCCACCCTCAATAAATTTCTGTACCACAGCAATATTGACGTGAAAGTACTAATCACCACTGGATAGAGGAAAGGAAAACCTTAATTTTTTCTGAGTCAAGGGTTGAGAGCTTCCCCAGAGAAAGCAGAATGAACCCAGATCTGATTGGTGGCTTCGATGACCTTCCTTGCCTCCTTCCACACTAGAAGCTAGCTTACCATAGTTAGAAGAGCTCTTCTAACATGCCTTAATAACATTAAGGCAAACATTTAAAGTAACCAAATATGAGCAGTTCAGAGCATTTTTCTGAATGCTCATATAGTAATTTCCTAACATCCAGGCAGTATGAGAAATGAATTTCTTTTTTTTTAAATTTTTTTTTAAATTTTTTTTATTTTTAAAATTACAAAGATATACAATTAAAAAGTTCATATTTGGGTTTTGGTCAAACAGTGTTGCAGCACCCATCCCGCCACCAGTGCCCATCTCCCACCACCAACGTCCCTGGTTCCCTCCCCCTCCCCAGCCCTGCTCCATGGCAGGTTCTTTATTTCTTTCCGAGAAATGAATTTCTTAAAGTCATTTGAGTTGAACTGAAACTCTAGTTATCACTCTAGCAGATACAGGCTAGGTATTAGGATATGCAAATGCTGAGACAAACCTAACACAAGACTTATTTTTTGCTCTAGATGGACTTTTGCTCCACTTTTCAGGTTGTCCTTCAGGGCTCTTCATGCTACTTCTGGGAGCTGAGATGCAGATGGACATGAAGGACCACTGTGTGCTTCACAGTCCACACGGGTGGTCCACCTGTGAGATGTTCTCACTCATCAGCTCAACACCAGCAGGAGCAGATGTGGAGTCTGAGGAAGTCATCTTTATTGAACTCAGGTCTAAAAGAAAGGTTACAGGGAGCCTGTAAAAAATCTAATCAAACTTTAAACTTTTCCTGGCAGGCTGGGGGTTGGGGGTAGGACAAGGGAACCTGGGAACACTGGTGAAGAGGAGCTGATGATGGTGTGGGAAGGGAGATGGAACAATGTACGTCTAAAACTTAGCTGTGAATAGCTTTGTAAATCATAGTGCTTTAATAAAATAAAATTGGGGGAAAGAATCTCATCCCCCAAACAAAAAAAGATTGATTATAGGATTGAAGAAAGGGTGGTATTAAGAAGCACACAGAACGAAGCAGTGTCTTGAAAAGCTCGAAGTATAACGAGGGCTACGGATAAAGAAGAATCTGAGACTAATCTAGAGTCATGTCCAGGATCCAAAACTGTTTCTCTGGAAACCAGAAATGCCAAAACAGAGGTGAAATACAGTATCCAGACACCCTGAATATGGAGCTCTACATCCCGGTGGCAATTTAGGCTTCTTTGTTGGGTCGAAGTAACTGAGATCATGTAGAAATAAAAATGGAATGACAGCTTCATCCTTTTATTCCAAATAACAAACTTTCAGTGAAAAAATGAGAAATCACTAAAAAACCAGGTTGTTTGATGTTGCAGGACTCTTCTAAGAGCTTCTGCATCTGCCCTGGATTGCCTCCTGCAGGTCACTTCGTAGATAAAGGGGTAGTTTAAATGTGGAAGTTTATCTGACCATGTATTCTGTACTGGCTGGTATAAATATTCTCTCATGCTACCACAATCATCGTGGGACTAGCTAGATATTGCCAGCATATTTGCCTGGCCACTTTGGATCTCTAAGTAATTAGACCAGAGAGAAATGCCGTTTGCCTACAAGCAAGCAAGCATGGATCCCTGATAATGCAAAGGCAACTAAAATACAAAACTACCGTGAAGTAGACGAGACTCTTGTGAAGGCTTGGAGAAATACTTAACTGGCATTAGTATTAGTCTTTGGTACAGAGACATGCCATCTCAGAAACCCCCTTCTCTACCCTATAAGGCATTTCCAGGCAGATCTTGGCTCAAAACATTAGCATATAATAGGGCCTAGGTGAGGTGCTGAGAGAAATTACCTAAGGGCATTTGACCCTTCCTGCTTCTCATAATGGTGGGAGGTCTGAGTTGCAGGGGTATAAAAACCAGCCTGCTTCCTCTCTCTCTCTCTCTCTCTCTCTCTCTCTCTCTCTCTCTCTCTCTCTCTCTCTCTTTGGGCTCTCTCTTTGCGGGCTCGCACTCTTCTTGGAAGTCTTGTCTTTGTCTCCATTTTTACAGGGCCTTAACACGTGATGGCCACCACCTTGGCCTACACGTGTCTGGGGTTCTAGCCAGGAATCCTAAGTACAGGGTTTTTCCTATTGCTGATTTGTATGCCTGAACCTGTGATAAGTAAAGCCTTTTAAAACTGCATTGGATTCCTGAGTCTTCATCCATTTCCTCCGGCTTCGGAGGTAGAAGGAAACTCACTTCCCTGCACTGTTGGGGACCCTGGCAGTGTCCCCGACAGTTTGACACTTCTTTATTGTCACGGCATATCTTTGGGAGAAATACTGTTTCCCATAAACTTTTCAGCTGGCTTTCTCATGTCTGTTATTCCAGTTTGATGAATGACTGACCATATGTTTACTTTCTCAGTCCAAACCAATTTGTACTTTCTCAGTGGGAAAGCAAAGACTATTCAAGTTTGCTGGGTGAGCAGGAGCCAAATGATTGGTGATTCCAATGTTGAGGGCATTGGGCATTGGGCCAGGCAAGGTAATCAGTTCCCTTCCTGTTGGCCTCCTGTTGCTTTCATCGTTTCTTATGTCTTTTCCTATTTCCCCTAGTGCAAGACGTGAGGGTGACTGAAATTCTTATTGAACAAGTTCTTCCTTTCAATGTGCTGATATTTTTCACCATTTTCTTTACTCATTTTGTTTCTGTAGGTCTGTGTTTGAGATGGGCATGGAGATTTTCTTATATATGAATAATTCGCAAGAATCCTCTCATCTTCTGACATTTTTCCCTTGATGGAGTTGGGACATGCTACCTCCTGATGGTACTGTGGGGTACTCAATATAATTAGCTGCAGGATTTTGAGAAAACAGCAAAAACCTGATGTTCCTTTAGACATCCCCCCCCCCACACACACACACATTCACACATGTCTTTTACCAGGAAGAAAGGAACTATCCTTACACTTGAAGATAAGGAGTTTGGAACAGCAGCATAGGCTGTGCAAACAGGTCTGATTATTTCTTCACTCTTTTACTATTCAGCTCCCCTTGTATTATTAATTCTTCAAATGTGTATTGGTTTTGTGTCTAGGAAGTATATAAACTTCCTGTTCTAGTCACCTTTTTCAGTCTTTGCTCCCTTGTGAAGTCTCCCATGAACAGGCACAAAGTTATTAAAACCCACCTGTCTCTCTTGTTAATCTTTCCTGATCAGTTTAATATTGAACATGTCAAGGACCCCAGGAGAGTGAAAGAAAACCTTTTCCTCTCCTACATTGTAATACGCAACTGAAAAATTCTGATTGTTTAATGTGAGTGAGAAGTGACCACTTGGCCTTTAGTGAAGGGATAATAATTTTGGCTGAGGTTATTATTGATCTCTATTAAGACAAAAAGGAGAAAACAACTTAGAATAAAAATTGGCTGTCTTGTATTTTTAGGTATTATATTTTATTTATATGGTTTAACTTTACCAAGTTAAAGGAAATGATTATTTTCAACTCTGTAGGATTTTTTAGGTGCATCTTCTATGTATAGGGCAGTTAGTAAATGACTCTTGACCAACTTTCAAATCAGAGATTTCCTGAATGTATCTTCTAGATAATTTTCTGAATTTTCCAGATGAGGTGGCTCTGAAATCCCCTGGGCAATTCTACCCATGGAAAAGCTGGATAAACCTGAACTTCCCAAGTGATGTCACAGCAAGAGCTGTGTTTTGCGAGTCATGAAATTAAAAATCAACCCATGTTTTACGAGACAGTTTAAGAAAACAAATAAAAGAAGATCTCTGTGAGAAGTTCTCAACTAGTTGTGTTTTCATTAAGCATCTAAGATACTATCTATCTTCAGACTCGACTCTTAGAAGAACTTTTTTACACAGTGTCCAAATAGATTGAAGACAATATTCACAATATTCAAAGAGTTCATTTGCAAGATGTTCACATGGCAGCCTTCTAAACTGATTATCAGATTGCAAAACAATTTGGATAAAATCTTTGGTGTAAAATACAAAAAGACAGAAAAGGAAAATTTTTAAAGTTGCCTATCATTGTGCAAGAAAAATAATATTTCAAGGCATCAAAATATTTTAATATCTAAAGGAAACCCATTGAATGCTTAAACATTTACCACCTATAATTAAGAAAACAGGAGATTTTCATATTTTACTCCATGGCCCTATGCTTTTATAACTCATATTTTCTTTTAGCCAGCTGATACAGTACTTATTTGGTTGCTGATTTGAAAGTTTTCAATGTTGTTATGTATAAAAATAATAATATTAATATTATTCGGATATAAAAGTCATATTCTCTGAGCCAGGAAGGTATTTCAAAGGTCTGGTGCACATGTAAGACTCTTGGGCTTGATCCCTGACACAATACAGTTTCCTGAACATTACCAAGAGCGACTTCCAGCTACAGTGCTAGTTCTCCCAGAGCACCATTAGTGTGTAGGCCCAAAAAAGGCCAGCTAAAATATCCCAGTTTCTTACCCCACTTGAAAAATATAAAATAAAGCATTAAATTTTTCCATAAAGTTCAGGAAATGGAAAATCAAAATCATTCATTTGTATCAGAATGCGTTTTGAAAAAAAACATTCTCATGCTCTCAAAAGTTTCATGAGCCATTTTCCAAGGTCATCATCTAATAAACAGTAAACCTCCAGAGATTTCATCTTTCCACACAACTGGAAGATTAATGAATGTCTCTTTTTCCTCAACTCTTAAGAGGAAATACAACATTGTACTTGATGTTTCTGGGTTAGCATATTGATGTCAATAATTATATTTTTAAATGTCTGTTGCATAAGAAATTACATATTCATTTAATAAAGACTATTTATATTCTTTAGTTAGATTCTTGGATATGTGTTTCTGCTTCAGGAATTTTATCTGACTTATATCAGAATTGAAATATTCTGATTCTAATTCTGAATATTCCAATTCTGATATAAGTCAGTTAAAATTCGTGACCAGCCGCTCAAGAGGTGCCGGGAGGGATGGTGGGTTCTAGCCCTGGCCCACCATCCCAGCAGAGCTCCTCGCAACAAGCCAGATGACCCCCACTCCATGAGGGCCTCCATTTTCTACATCCAGGACTTCTCTCTCATCAGACCTCCACCCAGAAGACCAGCCTATCAGCGCTCGGCAGCGGAAGATGCCCTGTGCATTCCTGACGGAAGTGAAAGAGGAGCCGTCCAGCAAACGGGAGCAGCAGCCCTTTAAAGTTTTGGCAAACGAAACTCTAAGTCACAAGGCATTAGAGGCAGATATATACAATGCAATACCAACAGAAAAGTGGATGGAACATGTTGTTATGTTACGCTTACAAAGGTCAGCCATACCTCTGGGCTCGGTTAGATAGAAAACCTAACAAACTAGCTGAGAAAAGATTTAAAATCTTTCAGCATTCGAAACAGAGTTTAAAAAAGATTTTTTTTTGAATGTTGAGGAGGGATTTCAAACCTGTTCCAGAGTGCTGGATACCAGTGAAAGAAATAGAACAATTAAATGGGAATCCAATACCTGATGAAAATGGACACATTCCTGGTTGGGTACCAGTAGAAAAGAGCAACAAACAGTATTGCTGACATTCCTCTGTAGTCAATTATGAGCTTGAGATTGCTCTGGTACTGAAGCATCATCCGATGATGCCGATCTTTTGGAAATTAGTGCAGTGCCACTATCAGAACTCTTAGAACAAACACTGGAGCTCATGGGAACAAATATTAATGGAAACCCATATGGATTAGGAAGCAAGAAACATCCATTACATTTTCTTATACCACACGGAGCATTTGAAATAAAAAATCTGCCTGCCTTAAGGCACAGTGAGCTGTTGTCCTAGTTTGAAGGTTGCAAAAGAGGGTAAAGTTGAAGGAATAGTGTGGCAAGGCAGTGATGGCTGCTTAATCAAGGTTCACTGCCATCATCTTGGTTTATGTTGGCCAATTCCAGATCCTTACATGAATTCAAAACCAGTTGTTATCAATATGAACCTGAACAAATATGACTATTCCTCTGATACTAAATGATTGTTTAATGATTTTTCAAAAATAGATAATAAAAAATTTAGTAGGCTCAAAGATATACTTAAAGTATAAACTGGAAATGGGATTAAATCCAGCTTTATTGTTGCATCTGAATCTTGAATATTTTTCCATTATAAAAAGGTAAAATAATTCAAGGTTTCTACTTGTTGTTCAGTGTCTTATATGTCTTCTTGTATTGAAGAAAGAATTTCACAGTTGTAAATATCCAATATTTTATTAGATAATAGCAAATGAGCTTTATAGCCTGTCTAAGTAACAGTGCTGCTTGGGTAATGTTTGGTGTTATTAGAATGATGTCATCAGGGATTACTCCCTGGCTCTTTGTTCAGTAATTACTCCTGGCAGTGCTCGGGAACCATATGGGATGCCGGGATCGAACCTGGGCGGCAAATGCCGCACCGGGCTGGGCTATCACTCTGGTCCAATTCTTTGTAATTATATTTTAGATCTTCAATTTCTTCAAAAATGAGGGATCGAAATTCCCAGTTCTTTCTTTAGCTTTTGTATTTCCTCCTAAATAGAAAACAAATTATCTTTAGGATATGATGCATTCTTTAGCATACTGGGTAAGCCACGTGCCTTGCATGCAGTCTACCTGGGTTTGATCCCTGGTACCACGTATGGTCTCCCAAAGCAGGAGAAAGCCCTGTATACACTGCCAGGTGTGTGTTCACTGTCATCACAACCATAAGACTACATTATAAATATCAATGCCTATCCTCAGTAATGTGAAAGTCAAAATAAAGAACTTATTTTTTTGTCTTTATATAAGTCAAAAGATACTTATATAAATTTTAAGAAAATTTTAAGATTTGGTTGAAATGTTTTATTGTATAGATAACTAATTTGTTAACCTTCAAATTGTTTTATAAACTTTGTCCTGATCTTGACTAAAAAAAAATAAATAAAGGCAGCAGGCATTACTGCTTTTTTTTTTTTTTTTTTGCTTTTTTGGTGTCATACCCAGTGAGACTCAGGGGTTACTCCTGGTGCTGCCTTCAGGAATTACTCCTGGCGTTGCTCAGGTTACCATATGGATGCTGGATTTTAAACCCTGGTCGGCAGCGTGCAAAGCAAACACCCTTCTCACTGTACTATTGCTCCAGCTGAACATTATTTCTCTTTTGTGGAGGGTTTCTTTTCTGAAAACTTTCTTTTCAACTGCTTGTTTCTTGGTAGCTCTAGACTTTTTTCCCCCCACTGAAAGCATCCTTGGTTTCTTCTTACCAACAGTTCTTTTTTCCTTTTTCTCTTTTCACAGTCCAGCCCTATGACGGGATCTACAGCCCAGATCTTGGCCCCTGGACAAGGCTGCTAGCACAGTCTACCCCAGGGGGCACCAGCCCCAGGACCAAGCTCACAACTCTCTCAGCTGGTACGAGCTGGGCCAAGTGCAGTGACCAAGCCTCCAGCCCAGCCGGTATCAGCTGTGATAAGTTCTGCAACGAAGCCCTCACCCCAGTTTGGACCAGCCAAGACTGGCCCCAGGACCAGGACCCCCGCCCAGTAGGCACCAACAGGGAACAGCCCCCTGGATCAGGCCCACAGCTCAGTGGGACCAGTTGGGACCAGTCCCTTGACAGACACCCAGCCCAGCTCAGCCCAGCAGGCACCATCCCTTGATCAGGCCCTCAGCCCCGCCCCAGCCCTGGGACCAGGCTGGAGGAGAGCACATGGCTGTTACTTTTATGCTGTATTCACTCTGCAGTATTAATTGTGCTATTTTTGCTTGGTGCAATCATGTACCCTCCTCGGCACATATTCTCAAAGCAACTTCACCACAACGGAGAGTCCATTATCTTAAATTCTAGGTATCTGAGCTCTAGTTCAGGAAAGACCCAAAGAGTCAGCAGGAGTTTGGTGGATTATACCCATTCACTTGTATTTTTGCACAAGTTGTTGTGAACCAAATTAAAAATCTGTCAAATGGGAGCCTTGAACCCAGCAGGCAAAAGATTATTTTTCAAGTTGATTTCAAGTCTTTTTGGAGTACACTGATAGCAGGAGAGAGAGTGTAACAAGGCTGGGAAAGAAGGCATCTTCTCGCCATTTATTTTCTTTTGTTGGTTAGTAATCTGAGTTTATAGATATAAAATGTATAGCATTCCATTCTTTTAACAAATTTTATTATAGTTTAGGTAACATGATAAGAATAGTGTTAAAGGTTACGGAGTTAGTATGCAAAATTTCACCACTAAAGAGCCAAGAGTGCCCCCTAACCCCCATTGCAGTTGCTCTGATCTAAGATCTACATTCTTATAGCTCTGTCCCCAACTCTTTGGTGATCAGTTTTATAATCTAAGACCAAAGTTTTGTCACTGTTCCTGTAATACTTTAATTTTACCCATTCTTTAACTTTCCATGGATTATGCTTTTGCATACCTAGATTCAATGTATCACTTGTCTTCCCATTGTACATCAATTTGCTCGAGCGGGCACCAGTAACATCTCGATTTATTGGGAATGAAGTCCATTATTGTTAGTTTTTTGCATATCAAATACACCATGGGCAGCTTGCCACGTGAGTCTAAAATTTTTAAGATGACAACTCTGAAAATTTTCCAAGAGATTTTGATTTACTTGAGTGATTTTATATTTTTCTTTTTTTTTTTTTTTTTTTTTGCTTTTTTGAGTCACACCCGGCGATGCTCAGGGGTTTCTCCTGGCTCTTCGCTCAGGAATTACTCCTGGCGGTGCTTGGGGGGACCATATGGGATGCCGGGATCGAACCCAGGCGGGCACAGACCGGCCGCATGCAAGGCAAACGCCCTACCCGCTGGGCTATCACTCCGCCCCAATTTTATATTTTTCATTATTTTGATTTGTATATATTCTTATGAGGAAAGCTAATGTGTCTCTGTTGGCCTGGGGCAGCTCACCAACAGCCTGGTACATGGCCGCTTATGCTGTTGCCCTCATCTGCGATTTCTGCTGCTTCCATAAAGGTCTTGTTGAGTCGAAAGGTCAGAAGGGGTTCTTTGAGGCTTCAAGAAAGTCTTTCAAGAGGCTGCAGATGGCATGGACATCATCCACCTTGCTCAGAAGGGGGGACAGTCTTCACTCTGAGGAATTTCTCTTTCAGCTCTTTACTGTCCGGTCACAGCCTGAGATCCGATATAGTCCTGTCTCGGTCAGCCCTCTCTGCTCGATCTCATTTACACAGTGGACAATAATGGAGGGGATCATTGGCGACGCCTGGGACACGTAATCTGCCAGCATTCCCTCTCCGATCTTGACAGGCGTTCCTACCAGTGTGGGAATGCAGGGCAGGGGACAGCGGTCCCGCACTCTGGGTGAGAGACCACGCGGCAGTCTCGACACTTCAGAGACAGCTTGCCAAACTTTATCCGCTTTCCACATGGTACACAAGATTCGGGCTTAATAACCGCTCTTCGAGACAAAGTCATGCAGGCGCATGCCTCCACCGCTCTGAGGAGTGCCAGAAGCGTCCGTCTCGGTCGCTGGTTCCAGCAGCCTGTTGCTTAAGGTAGAGTCACTGTTCCAAGGCTGCAAAGTACCTGTTTTTCTTCGACTTCTGGTCCAATATGGCACAGTCTCAATGGTAGATACAGCTTCAATGGGTCCACCATCATTGGGCACTGTCACTGTAGTTTTTGCTACTATGGAATCATTACCCTGGTCCACTGTGGAACCGATGGAGCGTGTTTTTTTTTTACAGGTCCAGGGGGACCGCCAATGAACTGTCGACTATTAGAGCGCCTTTTTCTCTCTCTCTTCTTCAGTTTGAAAGTTTTTTACCAAGGAAGAATCCCATTCCAGGGATTCATCAGTCTTGTCAAAGCTGATATCTGATAAAATGGAACCAGATTCATCAATAGTTGACAGTCTTTTGTTCCCCGCACTGTTGTTGGACGGTTGACCTCTGTTGAGAAAATCCAGAGCAGATTTTTGCTTCTCACTTAGTTGAATGCTACCAGATGTGTCACACATGAGCATCTCGCGAATCAGCTGAATCTGTCTCTCCAGCTTCTCGCAGTCCGCCTCGGCTCGCTGTCTCCGCTTGATCTCCACGTCCACCTGGTTGCGCTGCGTGCTTCAGCTTCACATCCAGAGCACTGCGCCGGTCTCTGCTTTCATCAGAAGATCCTTGTATTTCCCCAGCTCGTGGTCTGTTCTCTGCCACTTCTTCCGGAAATCCTCAAAGTCCTTTGCCAGCTGAATGAATTGGAGTTCATTTCCTTCGCTGAGAATCTCCACCCGGCGGACAAGCTGCTCAAACAGATTCCGCAAGTTCAGCATTGTAGTATCCATCTTTCTCGCCTCGCAGTCCCCTGCGCCCACTAGGCTCGGGTCCGCAAAGCCCCACCTGGGGCCGCCTGCCGGTTCCTTCCCACGCCTCACCCAACGGCGCTGCCGAGCCGCCAGCCTCGGGTTTGAAAAAAAAAAAAAAAAATGCTGATCCAGAGACAGACATGGGGCAGAGCTGCTACTTGCTCTCCCTGTGCCCAGCCGCTCACAAGGAGCCCAGGAGAGATGGCGGGTTCTAGCCCTGGCCCGCTGGCCCAGCAGAGCCTTGCAGCAAGCCAGATGACCCCCACTCCATGAGGGCCTCCATTTTCCACATCCGAACTTCTCTCTCGCCAGAACTCCACCCAGCAGACCAGCCTACCACAGTCCGGCTGTTCATCATTAAATGCTGGACTTCGAGATGACTGCCTGAGTATGCTTCCTGCACGGCAGGGGCCTGGCAAGCTACCCGTGTTGTATTTGATATGCCAAATACCAGTAACAATTATAGACCTCATTCCGGAATGGATTGTGGCTCTTTATGTTCCTGGAGCCAGCAGATGCCCTTGGGCTCTACTAGCATGAGACAGGACATATGGAGATGTTACTGGGGCCCGCTCGAGCAAATCGATGAACAACAGGGAAGACAGTGATACAGTGGATATATTCTTATAAACATAACTAGCTACAAAGTTAAATGTATCTCTAGCATATTTTAATTCCAAATTATAGCCATGCACAAATGTAATTCTTAATTAAATGTAGAATACTTTAGAAGTATTCTTAGAAACTTCACCAAAACAGCTTTGTTTCACCAAAACCCTTTTTCTTTTAAAAAGTGTTATAAGAACTCTATCAAAATTATAAAACCAAATCACAAGCTATAGTTAATATGCTATTAACTTTATGGTATTAAGTTTTAAACAAAATCAATTTATCAATGTGAACGTGCTAATTAAATTTTGATTTAAGGAAACAATCTTTGATTATTTTCCATTTTGAGTTTGCTTTCATATTTTCTATTTCTTGTTATATTGATTTTTTTTTTACAATTAAAAAGGTCATGTTTGGGTTTTGGTCATACAGTGTTTCAGCACCCGTCCCTCCACCAGTGCCCATCTCCCACCACCAACATCCCCGGTTCCCTCCCCTTCCCCAGCCCTGCTCCATGGCAGGTTCTTTATTTCTTTATTTCTTTCCCTTTCTCTCTCTTTCTCTTCTCCTTCCCTTCCAGACTATGGATTACAGAACATACATTAAAAGGTTGTCATGTGTATCCTTTTGCCTCTATTTAATGCTCAGTTCTAGGTTGGCATTAGTACCCTCGACAATTATTAGCACCCTGTTCCATTTTCTGTCTTACCTAAACTCTGACTCCCACACGTTTGTGATAATTTCCACCTTTGACAAGACCTCCTGATATATGTTTCACTTGACCTTGGATATTGGTATCATAATATGTACATATATATTTATGCCATGCAAATAAATGCAGTCATTCTGTATCTGTCTCTCTCCTTCTGGCTAATTTCACTCAACATAATCTTCTCCATGTCCATCCATTTATAGGCAAATTTTATAACTTCATTTTTCCTAACAGCTGCATAGTATTCCATTGTGTAGATGTACCAAAAGCTTCTTTATCCAGTCATCGATTTTCGGGCACTCTGGTTGCTTCCAGATTCTGGCTATTGTGAATAATGCTGCTATGAACATAAAAGTAGGGATGGTGTTTCCGCTGCGTATTTTTTGGTTTCCCAGAGTAGATTCCCAGGAGTGGTATGGCTGGGTCAAATGGGAGTTCAATTTCTAGTCTTTGGAGGAAAGTCCATATTGTTTTCCAGAAAGGCTGTACCAGCCGGCATTCCCACCAACAATGGATGAGGTGTCCCCTTTTCCCCACATCCACGCCAGCACTTGTTGTTCTTGCTCTTTTGAATATGTGCCAGTCTCTGTGGTGTAAAGTGGTATATATTGATTTATAGATATTCCTAATATACTTAAGATACCTTGGCCAGAGCGATAGCCCAGCGGGTAGGGCATTTGCCTTGCATGCAGCTGGCCCTTGCCAGCCTGGGTTCGATCCCCAGCATCCCATATGGTCCCCTGAGCACCGCCAGGAGTAATTCCTGAGTGCAGAGCCAGGAGTAACCCCTGAGTATCTCCAGGTGCGACCCAAAACGAAAAAAAAAAGATACCTAAATAACTATAAAAGTAAATGTAGTTCTAGCATATTTTATCCCAAATTTTATTTTATAAAAATGAAACTATTTGTAACTTTATCACTCAATTCCCAACAAATTGCTAATAAAAAGAGTTAGTACTATATGCAAATGGTTTTATAAACACAAACACACACAGAAATTTAAGTATATCTGAACTGTTCAGCATAGAAACATGTAAGTTGTCATGCACAACTATCCTAAATACCAAACTGAAATGATTTTCAGACTGGTAAAGGAGAACAGGAAAATGAGAGATTTGTCAATCCCAGCCCTCTTGATTTTAGATAGGTAGCCATCAATCATAAATGCTCCTTTTCTATGATAATTTGGTAGTTTCATGATATATCATCAATAGCACACAAAAAGACTGTTACAAATACTAATAGATAGCACTGTTAGATTTGCTTGAATATTCATTTTTGAGGCTGGAGTCATACATTCCTATGTTTATTTATTTAAAAGATAGCTCCCCATTATTATATATGCAATTCTCTGATAACGATCACTTTAAATTTTTTAATTATTTTTAATGATTTTATTCATTATAAATTGCATACAATTAAACTAATATTTATAGGTCTTTTAATCAAAGCTATATATTCTATTGGCACTTATTTTGTTGATTAGATACATCTCTTTAATCTATCTCCCTGTCCCCTTTGACTTATTTTTTGTAAGAGCCATACCATACCAAGCCATGCTGACTATAGAACTCAGAGCTTCTCACTTGCTAGGCATGTGCTCTACTACTTGAGCTATCCCTGGTTCTAATTATTTCAGGAGGCTGGGCCATACAGGTGGTACTCAGAACTGACTCTGGTTATGTGCTCATGGATCACACTCCTGATACAGGGGATTGAACTGGGGTTGGTTGTGTACAGTACTTTAATCCCTAATTCAATATTTATTTTAAATGGCAAAATCCATAAGCAAAGTAAAAAAAATTGAGATATATGTAGTAGGAAAAATGTTAATGTTTCTAAAAGCCTTTTTAATATTTGAGAATAAAAACACTGAAAATCCTGTTTTAAATACGTGAAACATTTCCAGTTAAGATAGAAGTCTGGCCCATAAACATATAAAAAAAAAACATAGTTTTGCTCATGAGAAATTGAAATTGAAACCAAAACAGTGATACTCATCAGACTGGCAAACATTCAAAAGCATAACAATGAAATCTATTAACAAGACAATAAAGAAAGGATAGTGGGGTAGTTGAGGTACTTACCTTTCCAGCAGTCAGTCCAGGTTTGATTCCTGGTATCACATCTGATTCCCCAGCACTGCCAGGGGTCACTTCAGAGCACAGAGCCAGGAATAGGCCCTAATGCACTGAGTGTTACACCTTAAGGGGAAAAAAAAAGAGACTGTAAAGAAATATGAAGATAAAAATTGACAATGAAGTTACAAAACGATACCTCCCAGGAAAGAGAGGTCCTCGTCTAATAAAAGCACAGCAAAAATTCTACTTAGAAATTTACCCTGAACTGGCTAAAGAAACTGTGGTTCATCTATGAACTGTGGTTCATCTATGGTTCATCTATCTATTATGGAATACTATGCAGCTGTCAGAAAAGATGAAATTATGAAATTTACCTGCAAATGGATGGACATGGAGACTATCATGCTGAGTGAAATTAGTCAGAAGGAAAAGGACAGATATAGAATGACTGCATTCATTAATAGGATATAAATAGATACCAGTGTTTTACTAAATGTGTGAAATGGTAATGGCAGATTAAAACTCACCATTGAATATACACAAAGAGACTTAAGTGATAAACTCTAAATATCTGCAGGGCTAGCCACAATGTGTAAAACAAGAGAGAGAGAGAGATGCAGAGACAGAGAGAGAGACAGAGAGAGAAAGAGAGAGGAAACAGGGCTACCTGCTGTTGAGGCAGCCTGGGTGGGTGGGAGGGGGTGGGGTACATTGGTGGTGGAAATGGGGCACTGGTGGAGGGATGGGTGCTGGAATACTGTATTACCAAGAACCAATTGTGAACACCTTTGTAATTGTATGTTTCACGGTGGTATAATAAAAAATTAAAAAAAAAAGAAATTTACCCTGAATATATACATTCAAAATACTAAATATACATGTTGAAGGGATAACTGTAGTGTGATATGTAATAGCACAATGTTGAAAATTAACCAAAAGCTTTGGACTACTTTCCCAAAGGAGTACTATATTATTTGAAAAAAAAAGTTCTGAGACTCCAAGCGATTTTTAAGTTAAACAATTCTATTTGCAAGATTATCTACAACATACATTCTCTTTCATGTAAACAAGAATAATTGAGAAAACACAAAATTCTATCTTGGGCAAAAGAAACACAGGAAGGAAAATGAAGAAAATCAATAAAATAGGTTACCTACAAGGGGTGGAGAGGAACCAGGTGGAAGTTGATGGAAAGGAAGTGATACTGATCTGAGTGTAAGGTCTAGATAGATAGAAAGGGCAGGGCTTGGAAGATCACAAATTGAAATAACTTAGAAAGCAATACTTTGCCAATATATTCTTACTCAATGGGGAAAAGTAAAAAACTATAAATGCATTTAAATATTTTCTAATGGATTTGGTATACATAGTGGTATGGATGTAGCAATTCTGAAACATTTTTATGTGTTGTTGAACTGGGAAGATGAGTCAGTGATCCTGATATTGTCAAAATCAAGATTCTTATCATGGAAGAAGGAAGATACAAATATGGAAAGGGGGAGGGAGAGGAAGGACATGTGAGTCAAGTTGACATCAAAGGTGCCAGCACAACTCCAAAATTTCTGTTACATATTCAGATTCGTCTCTCTCTGTTCGTGTTTATGTCTTTTCTAATTCTCCTCTTTGAATGTGCCTAAAGGCAAGATGCCATAACCACAATGAACATATTTAGTTTCATCATCTCCATTTTCTCAATTTGGGTTTTAATAATATATTTCTCATTAAAGGGATACAAGCATTTAGAGAAATGGTAATTCAGTGCTGAAGCAAGTCAGGTATAATGACTCTGGCATGCATATTCCATTAAACTATAAGACAAGAGAGTGTTTGAAAATAATTATGAATTGGCCAGAGCGATAGTATTGTGAGTAGGGCGCTTTCCTTACTCACTGAATATACATCTCCTGAGTCCAACAAGAGTTATCCCTGAGCAGAGAGCTACGAGTAAACCTTGGAACCAGATAGGTATGGCTGCAAAACCAATGATTTGAAACGTACATGAAAGTCAGACTGAAAGGACACCAACTGGTCAAACCTGTGACAATTTTAACATCAAGATGAATAAAGACAAATAGATTAAACCTGTCAAATAAAATTGGAATCTAAAAAATCATACTAATATAGATAAGAGAGTTAATTTTCTTTCAAGGGGTACTTAATGCAGACATGGAAAATTAGCATTCTACAGCTATCACATCAAAGGTTTATTATCAAGTTTAGGGAAGAGCAGTATGATGAAGAGCAGGATAACTGCACGAGTTTCAGGAGTTTCCCTTAGACAACAGTCTAGCGGCAAGAAATAATATTGAAATTATGATTGGGAGGTGAACCACCTTTTGTCAGGTCATGGAGATTAGCATTACGATGGAGAACAAAGGTGTCTTGTATTTGAGATACCAAATAAGGGCATACCTGATTTAGGCTTTTATGCACAGGCTGAATCTAATCATGGCAAAACATCAGTAAACTGAAACTGAGAAATATTCATTGAAATTATTGAAAGAAATTTAGTCAGATAGAATGAAAACTAAACAAAAAAAATTGGAGCTGTTCCCGATAGAAAGAAACTAAAAAGGCACCAAACTAGTGCAACACACTGTCCTATACTAGACTCTAGGCTGGAGGTTAGGGGAGTATGTTAGAAAGGATTTTATTGGGATAGTTAAAAAAAAATAGCTGGAAGAATTGTATCAATGAAAAGTGCCCCAAATTAGATGACCATACTGTGGTCATGTAAGAAAATGCGCTTATTCTTCAGAAATAGTTAGAAAGTAATAAGAAGCTAGAAGGGAGTCCAAAAAAGAATAATTATTTAATGGTTCAGGAAGAAAATGAAAAACTGTATACACTGAACAAAACTAATGGGGTAAAAATATTTAAATATCTGTGAACCTTTATAATAATAATGAGAAATTCCGTTTTACATTCTTGTAGTTACTCTGAAAGTTTCCAATTACTACAAGTAAAAATTTTTCCTAATTCCCACTGTACTTTCCCAATTGATTGGAATTAGTATGAAAGGGTTCTGATTTGTTAAGCACACCCTAGGGCATCTATAAAAATTTTTATACAGGTGCTCACATAGTCCCCACGGTTGAATCACGTGTTAGAAACATGTGTAGTGTGATTCTATTGGGATTTCTGACTTTATAAATTTGAAGGAGCGTGTTTGGGAAGGAAAGCAGAAGTTTCTTGCTACTTAATTCAAGAATGAAACAGAACTCACAGACTATATTTCAGAGTTAATCAAGTGGAAATGTCAATGGGGAAATCCAGTCAACTAGAATTCCCATCATGACTAAGTGACACAAAGATTTCAGCAGCAATGACCTAAAACTGACCTCATGGAGAAATCACAGTCAAACCAGGATCACTCATTTCCAGGATTCTCCGGTAAGGCTGACTCAGCAATTCACAAATGTTACCATTTACAATAAACACAAACATTGACCACTACAAACTTTTTATTCTCTGTGACAAACCGTATTCAGCTATTTCTGTTGCTGTGCTTAATAAGTCTTGGCTTTTTCTTCAAAGGTATTGTCTTTATTATAAGCTGTACACATTTCCTTCAATCCTGCATAATCCCATTGATCAAAAAATCAGGCGTGTTTTCATTTGTGAACTAGAAAAATTCTGGAAGCTGTTTAGCATTATTTTCAGAATGCCTTGGCTCCCTGATGTCTTTGTTGTGGTGATGGTAAGCTATAAAGCTATGCAAAAACAGGGAGAAAATTAAAAACTATGGATAACCAAGTGAAACAAACCAGTTTTTTCTGGTTGCATTATCTCAACTATTCTGGAAAGGCAAACTTATGAAGATGGTAAAAAGACAGAGAAAGAGTGAGGCGATCATTGGGCAGACCAAAAGGGATTTTTAAAGTAGTAAAAATATTGATACTATAATAATAGATACATCTCATTATTCAATATTTAGACATTAGTCTAAATATTGTATGGAAAATACAAACCTAGATAAACTATAATGTATATTACTTTTAGGATTTTGGCCCAAAATTGGTACTCAGGGATCATTCCTGGCTATGTGCTCAGGAATTACTCCTGGCAGGACTCAGAGGATGACAAGATGCCAGAAATCGAATGTGGATATTACTCTGCACCTAAACTGTACTGTAAACTGTGGACTTTGAATGAATGTGATGCTTCAATGTAAGTTAACCGTGGTTAAATATGCATCATTCTGGGCCAGGGAGAGAGCTAAAGAGACAGATCATATACACAGAGTATGTAAGGGTCTGTGTTTGATTCGTAACATTTAATGCTCTTCCCCTAGCATTTCAGGTGAAATATTGGTGACCCTCAGCACTGGTAGATGTGGCCAACCTCATCCATCACCTCCTAGGGCAACTTTTATAAAACTGACATTCTGGGGGCTCATCATCATTTGATGGTTAAGTATATATGGAAAGTTTTGCTACCTACCTCTCAATGCTGTAATCATCTCTACTGCTCTATGATGTACTGAGATATAAAGTAGGGACTTGGGGAGCAATAGTGCCTTTCCAGTGTGATAAAGGAGATTGAGATAGTGGATGTGACTCAATGTAGGGAATGATACTTCATAGCCTTATTCCCCAGGTGGAAATCCTAGGGAAATCAATAGTAGATAAGGATATAAAGTACTATAAAATCCCCTAACTGAACCATGTTACATAAAAGAGACAGTTTAAGGATCAAACTGAACAGGGGTCAAAGTACAACTCGTGTTTAACTTGAGATGGCCAAATCATGCAGGTAAATGAACTTCTAGATGACAAATCACACAGCTTTTATTGTATTTCTTTGTTCAGCGTTGTCTAATATTTCATTTGCTTTTAGAGCAGGTAGAGGTGTTTTAACCATACCCAGTGCAACTCAAGGATTTCTTCTTGCTCTGTGCTCAGTGATCACACCTGGCAGTGCTCAAGGACTATACATGGTGCCATGGATTCAACCAGGGTATGCCATGCGCAAAACAGGTGCATTCATTCCATTGCTATCTCTTTTTTCTTTGAATTAGTCTTTTTAAGTAATCAAATTCAACCCTAGATTCACATTGAACTTGAGATTAATTAGAAGACACCAGAACTTTTGCACAAGATCCCTCACCAAGTCAGACTTCCCCAAATGTGCAGTTGTACAGCAATTTCTTTGTTTTACCGGGTGATGTAAATAAGGAAAGGCATAGACAGTTGTCAACACGTAAAAATTAGGAAACTCAATAGGCAAATTATGTATCATATACCAGTGAGTCACCTACTAATTACAATTGTTAAGATGGTCCAATATTTTAAACTCCAGGCTTGCATACTCTTTGGGGAGGTATTTTATTTTACTTTATTAATTAATTTATTTATTTTGGTTTTGAGGTCATACTCAGCTGTTTTCAGGGCTTATTCTGGCTGTGTTCAAGCACCACTTCTGGCCATGAGGGATACTACCTGGGTTGGTGTCCTTATTCACTGTACTAGCTCTCTGGCTAATTGGAAGATAGTTTAAAACTCTTTCTACCTAAGGCATCTAGAATATCCCAGAGTTGCCTTATTGTATAATTTTTCATTTTTTCTGGGTTAACTATTGTTATATCACAGGTCAAGATGACTTCAATAACTAAACAACTAATGAGTTGGGACAGCTGGGTCTAAATCAATTTTATCAAATCAATAAATATCGATTGAGGGTCCATCTACGTATTCTTTGCTTGGTGTAATGCAAAATACAAAGAGTAAAATATACGAGTTTCTGCTCTCTAGTAATGTAACATGTTACTAGCAACACAGAAATATAACTTACAGTACAGTCTGCAATGTGTTGAGTAGGCAGTATACATTTCTAAGAATTGAAAGGATACCATGACTTGTACTAATAGTACCAGTGATGTTTTCATAGAATAAGTTGAAAATCTGAAGAATAGTCAGATAATTATTTGGTTTCAACTGTATTTTCTTTCTCTTTCTCTTTCTATTGTCAGCAAGAGGAATTTTCATAACAGAGGTAAGTGTTTTGCACTCCAATAGGAGACAGACAGCCAGCTCTCTAAAAGCCCTCTGACTTCCTTTTGCATGTCTTTCTCTTTCTGTTTCAACAAACTAATATAATTTCCTGTCCCTTTTGGTCCATGGGAATGCAGTTCCACTGCTCTAGTTACATGTCACAAATTGAGTTCCCTGGAGAGAGAGAATCAGAACTTAAAAATGTTGGGGTAGAAGGTAATGCAATCTGGACACTATTTAAAAATATTTCATTTACAACAGATGTTGAAACAAAAGATGTTATGGTTCTCAAGTCTCCTCTAATTTCCTAAATACTTCTCAAAGAGTGCCTCTTATCTTTCTTCTTAGACTTTTTGATAAAAGACTTTGGGACCCATGGTGATGATGGTGGAATGAACAGAGGAAAAGCATCCATCAGTTAATTACAACTGGGTTGCCTCCATTTACTAGATGGTAATCAAGAATTGGTGATGCTAGTTCTCTGCGGCAGTCAGGTAGCACACAATAGAGCAATAGCCCATAATGACGGCACCCATATTCCACTGAACTCCCCAGGAATTAGACTGATGAGCCAAATTAGTGCCTACAGTCTATGACTTTGCTTATAAATTTGGAAGCTATTTGTTTTAGGTTGTTTGTGAAAAAAGTCAAAATAGAATAGCTTCTTGGGGAAAGTCAGAGATTTCTATTATGATGAGTTAACTTGTGCAATTCAGCATCCACTCAAGGTCCACAAACATTGCATTTTTTAAAATATTTTATTATACCACCGTGAGATATACAATTACAACACTGTTCATGTTTAGAGGTTTCGGTCACATAGTGTTTCAGCACCCGCCCTTCACCAGTGCCCATTTCCCGCCACCAATGTCCCCAATTCCCTCCCCCCCTCCCATAGTCTGCCTCCATGGCAGGTTCTTTATCTCTTTTCTCTCTCCCTCTCTCTCTTTTCCTTCTCTTACATATTGTGGATTGCAATACATACACTTAAAGGTCATCATGTGCATTTTTTTGCCTGTATTTAATGCTCAGTTCTAGGTTGGTATTAGCCCTTTTTGACATTTATTCGCAGACATGTTCCCTTCTCTGTCTTACCTAACCTCTGACTCCCACATATTTGTGGTAATTACCACTTTTGGTAAGACCTCCTCATCCACGTTTCGCCTGACATTGGATTTTGGTATCATAATAAAACATTGCATTTTTTTTTTTTTTTAGTGATTAAACATGTATTTATTTTAGTTCAGTTAAAACATACATTGTTTCATTGAAACGGTGTAGCACTTTTGCCAACAAATCATACTGAATTGTTTGCAGCACCCATCCCGCCACCAGTGCCCATCTCCCACCACCAACGTCCCCGGTTCCCTCCCCCTCCCCCAGCCCTGCTCCATGGCAGGTTCTTGATTTCTTTCCATTTCTCTCTTTTTCTTTTCCTTCCCCTCAGACTATGGATTACAGAACATACATTAAAGGGTTGTCATGTGTATCTTTTTGCCTCTATTTAATGTTCAGTTCTAGGTTGGTATTAGTACCCTCAACAATTGTTAGCACACTGTTCCATTTCTGTCTTACCTAGCCTCTGAATCCCACACGTTTGTGATAATTTCCACCTTTGACAGGACCTCCTGATATATGTTTCACTTGATCTTGGATATTGGTATCATAATATGTACCTATATATTTATGTTATGCAGATAAATGCAGTCATTCTGTATCTGTCTCTCTCCTTCTGGCTAATTTCGCTCAACATAATCTTCTCCATGTCCATCCATTTGTAGGCAAATTTTATAACTTCATTTTTCCTAACAGCTGCATAGTATTCCATTGTGTAGATGTACCAAAGCTTTTTTATCCAGTCATCGATTTTCGGGCACTCTGGTTGCTTCCAGATTCTGGCTATTGTGAATAATGCTGCTATGAACATAAAAGTAGGGATGGTGTTTCCGCTGCGTATTTTTGGCTTCCCAGAGTAGATTCCCAGGAGTGGTATGGCTGGGTCAAATGGGAGTTCAATTTCTAGTCTTTGGAGGAAAGTCCATATTGTTTTCCAGAAAGGCTGTACCAGCCGGCATTCCCACCAACAATGGATGAGTGTCCCCTTTTCCCCACACCCACGCCAGCACTTGTTGTTCTTGTTCTTTTGAATATGTGCCAGTCTCTGTGGTGTAAAGTGGTATCTCATTGTTGTTTTGATTTGCATCTCTCTGATGATTAGTGATGATGAGCATTTTTTTCATATGTTTTTTTTGCCATTCGAATTTCTTCCTTGCTGAAGTTTCTGTTCATTTCTTCTCCCCATTTTTTGATGGGGTTGTTTGTTTTCTTCTTGTAAAGTTCTACCAGTGCCTGATATATCCTGGATATTAACCCCTTATCAGATGGGTATTGGGTGAATATTCTTTCCCCATTCTGTGGACTGCTTTTGTATCTTAGTCACTGTTTCTTTTGAGGTGCAGAAGCTTTTAGTTTCATGTAGTCCCATATGTTTATCTTTTCTTCTAGTTGCTTTGTTAGTGATGTTTCATCTTTGAAGATGCCTTTAGCTTCAATGTCATGGAGGGTTTTTCCTATATTTTTTTTCAATGTACTTTATGGATTCAAGTCTGATATTGAGATCTTTAATCCATTTTGATCTGATTTTTGTGCATGGTGTTAGACACAGGTCCAAATTCATTCTTTTACATGTCGCTGCCCAGTTTTCCCAACACCACTTATTGAAGAGGCTTTCCCTTACTCCATTTTAGACTCATTGCACCTTTATCAAAGATTAAATGATCATGTGTTTGAGGTTGGGTGTCAGGATACTCAATTCTATTCCATAGGTCCACGGGTCTGTTTTTATTCCAATACCATGCTGTTTTAATTACTACTGCCTTGTAGTACAGTTTGAAGTTGGGTAAGGTGATGCCTCCCATCTTCTTTTTTCCCGAGGATTGCTTTAGCTATCCTTGGGGGGTTTATCGTTCCATACAAATTTCCAGGATTGTTTGGTCAATTTCTTTGAAGAATGTCATGGGTATCCTTATAGGGATTGCATTGAATCTGTACAGAGCTCTAGGGAGTATTACCATTTTGACAATGTTGATTCTCCCCCATCCATGA
Source organism: Cryptotis parvus (assembly GCA_021461705.1). Taxonomy (NCBI): domain Eukaryota; kingdom Metazoa; phylum Chordata; class Mammalia; order Eulipotyphla; family Soricidae; genus Cryptotis; species Cryptotis parvus. The sequence goes on along the minus strand of JAJIBD010023106.1, from coordinate 838 downwards.
GCAGGGAATATGTTTCCATTTCCTTGTGTCCTCTTTTATCTCTTGGAGCAGTGTCTTGTAGTTTTCTTTATACAGGTCCTTTACACACTTGGGTAAGTTGATTCCTAGGTATTTGATTTTCTGTGGCACAATTGTGAATGGAATTGTTTCCTTAATATCCCTTTCTTCTCTTTCGTTATTTGTATATAGGAAAGCCACCGACTTTTTGGGTGTTGATTTTGTATCCTGCCACTCTACTATATGTGTCTATTGTTTCTAGGAGTTTTTTGGTAGAGAGTTTAGGGTTCTCTAGGTATAATATCATGTCATCTGCAAATAATGATAGCTTGACTTCTTCCTTGCCTATCTGGATGCCCTTGATGTCCTTTTTCTTCTCTGATTGCTATGGCAAGTACTTCCAGTACTATATTGAATAAAAGAGGTGAGAGGGCAACCTTGTCTTGTCCCTGATCTCAGGGGGAAGGCTTTCAACTTTTCCCCATTGAGAATGATGCTCGCTGTGGGCTTTTGGTAGATGGCTGTAACTATCTTGAGGAAAGTCCCTTCGATTCCCATTTTCTGGAGGGTTTTAATCATGAACGGGTGCTGGGTCTTGTCAAATGCTTTCTCTGCGTCTATTGATAGGATCATATGGTTTTTATTTTTTCTCTTATTGATATGATGTATTATGTTGATTGACTTGCGAATGTTGAACCATCCCTTGCATACCCGGGATGAATCCTACTTGGTCATGATGTATAATCTTCTTGATGAGTCTTTGGATTCTGTTGGCTGGTATTTTGTTGAAGATCTTAGCATCCGTGTTCATCAGGGATATTGGTCTGTAGTTTTCTTTGTT